>BQNB010175868.1:0-13117 GCA_026074375.1 Tanacetum coccineum
CATGCTATGAAATCTCGACGGAAGCTCCCCCTTGCTCAAGGGCATCAAGTATGATCCTACAAAACAAATGATTAGTGCAATAATAGCTTTTATCCGTAGGCAAATATGTCATATACAACAAGTGTATAGACGACTCAATATAATTTCTTGACGAATTCTCCCCCTTGCTTGAGGGTGTCAAAATGAACCTACAAAAAAATGAATGATGCAAACTTCATCCTTGGATAAGTAAGCCACATACCACAAAGTGTATATGCTTGAACCTACAAAAAGAAAACTTAGTGAAATATGTACTTCGTCTTTCGAGGAAGTCATATATAATAAGATGTGTATATGATATGATATGACTCTACTAGAACTAAAGTGAAATATGATTCACTAAAAGGAACTCCTAGAAAAGTAAGCTAAAATGTATAATCCTATTACTTGCATCATCGTGGTTGGTTTTGGTGGCGAGGTTGTTAAGGTTGAAAGGATGTGTTTGAGAATAAGACGCATTTCGTTTCAAAATTCACTTGGCTTTTAACAATATAGGCAAATGAGCTTATGAGTATTGAGATATGTAGAAGGTGATTTATCCTTCATAAGTTGAATTGGTTTTGAGTATAACACCCCATGTTTTAGGGTCATTGACGACGTCAATAAATTCACAAGTTATTTTTAGGGTTTTACGCGTTTGCTTTTAAATCGTAATAGTTAAGTTAAATCGCGTAAGTTAAAAAAATTATCGTTTAGCGTAATCGGACACCAAACGAATTAAAGTTTTCGTCAAGCAAGCAATATATTATTTTTAGGAAAGTAATAATTAACTTTTTATATTTTATTTTATTGGTTGCGTAAGACGTTTACGTTTCGCAATTAAATACGTTTAAGCATACCTGGAAATCACTTATACACATTTTTAAAACCCTAGATATTTATTAGATATTTATCTAAAATATCTTTTAGATATTTCCTTAACCTTACCCTAGTTAGACTTAACTAGGGATCCTTAACCATGGTTAGCTCCTATATAAGGACTTAACTAGCAAGATAAACACACATAACACATTCCTAAGGTGTAAATCAAAACAATCTCTCCCATTTTACTCTTGATAGGCCACGGCTCAAAAACACCCCTTTACACAATCCATACAAATTTTTCTACCAATTATACAAACATACACACATCATTCCTAAGACCTTCTAAGGTGTTTGCAAGCATTGGTTAACCATTTACAAGTGTTGAAGCAAAGAATGGAAGATTAGGGTTTCAAACCTAATCTAGGGTTTTCATACTTGCAAGCTTGGATTTGTGATCCAAACAAGGGTTTGGATTGTGTTGGTCATCATACTACATATCATTAAGGTTATCTAAGACTCTTTATGTATTCATACTTATGATTTTATGTGTTCATATGTTTTATTTAGCTAAATCACCATTTAGGGTTTCTTTAATGGGTTTTGATTAAAAGTGAGATTAGAACACTTGTTATCTTGAACTCTTGGACAAAACATGACCTAATGGACCTAATATATGTAAGACATAAGATATTAAGGGTTCTAATGGATTTGTAACAAAGTGGTAAAGCTAAAAAGTTCTAAAAACAAGTTTTAAACACTTTTTGAGAAATTTATCTTAGGGGGCTGTTTGTATTCGAAAAATTACATATGTATTTTATACTTTTATAAAATACTACATGTCACAAGGATCGAGGGGTCATAAAGAACTCGAAAAACCGATTAATAACGAAGAAGATACGCTATTTACAAGTTTACGATAGTTAATACTTTTATAAAACTATTTTTATAAAAGTTACTATTCATGGCAGAAACTTATACTTTGTAAAACATAAATAATATGATAAAACTTTTAATTTCGAGATCGTGCTCGAAAGAATCGCTAAAAACGGAGCTATAACGAATAAGATACGACGTTTACGAGTTTTACGACTATTAAACTTATATAAATAAATATTGTGACTGATTGAAACATAAAATTATTGTTTCAACAGTGGCTCAAAACTCAAAACCTAAAAAAGTCCTATTTGATACACGTCTTTAGTACGAGACGTGGGGCAAGAAATACGTACAAATCAGACTGAACGTGCATTTTAACGCCGTTTTTGTTAAAGGGTTATTTATAAAAAACTTTTTAATTTTATAAATAAAATTTCACTAAATACGATAGATGGTGATGTAGCTATATAGAAATATATATGTTTATTAGTTATCAAAGTGCTATATTACTAGAGAATTTCATAATGAGCCAGCTTCGATGGCGTAGCGACGAGTTGTTGAATTTAACGATTTAAAGTATCTTAGCACCGCGAACAGTCATGTCATGACCTCTTAATTATGATAGCCCGAGATGATAATATGATGATAACTATATAGATTGTATATGATAGTTGTTAAGATCAAATACTTGAGTCCTGAAACGACATAATTTCCTAGGTTGCTTCGATATTTTCGTGATAACTTTTTCTGCCATTTACCCGATTATTTCATCACTTCACTTCTAAGGTGAGTTCATAGCCCCCATTTCTATCTACTTGTTTTACAAACTCTACGGTGAATTACATGCCTTGTTTTACGATACAGACACAAGGTTTTCCAAGTGTTTGCAAAGTGTATGCTATCCAGATTACTTCTGATAATTAATGCCTAAGTTACCTTCTCTTCTTCCGTGAAGTCCCAATTTATCATGAGCCGTTAATTTCTAATTGGGTAGTGAGCGCTAGTGTGTGATAGATCTATCGGGACTGACAAGTCCCTCCCCACCTTACTAGGGTCACTAATTGATCATGGGGCATTTAACATTGAAGGCAACAAGTTGAGGTTGTTGGCAAGCATCTTATATTCTAGTTGGGGCAAACATCTAGTTGTCACACCCCCAAAATCGGACGGCAACGGAATAGTAACATTGGGGTGCGACTTCAAGGCACAAGGGACTATTCCAGCAAACAGCTCAAAAGAGAACTTTAAAATAAATTTTCACATTCGTTATATTAAAATCAGAGTTTACAAAGGATCCCATTTATAATGCGATAGAAACATTTTTTTTTAAACGTTTGTCGAATGGTATACAAGTTATTAAGCCTTCAAAAACATATCTGCGCGACTCAAATGCTCCCAATGCTCCACTAGCAAATAATAACCTGAGAAAATACATGCTATAACGAAACAATAATGTTGTGAATACATATAGTTTAAGTAAAAACCAGTATTGAAATAATTTAAGAAATATTTCAGAAGAAAAGTAGCGTTACAACATTTAAAAGTGTTATTTCCGAAATCCATCCGAAATCCAAGTAGTGATTTAATAAATCTAGTAATGTTCAGTAGTGGACCACAAGATCGAAGTAATGGTGGACTAAGTACGTATTCCGAAGTCCAAAACAAGTAAGGTAGACAAGGGAAACACATTCACCAAGTCTAAATATATAACAGGTATTATTGCACTAAGCTCATGACCCCGAAGCCTTAACTAGATTTGTGCCCCAATCAGAATATAGGATGCTTGCCAACAACCTAACACCTCTCAATGTTAAATGCACCCGATCAAACTAGTGACCCAAGTATGAGGGGATTGTCAATCCGATAGATCTATCCACAACACTCGCGCTTACTACAATAGCAATTAACGGTTCATGATAAGTAGGGACTTCACGGCAATAAGGTAACTTAGCAATAATATTCAGGCAGTAATCTGGATAGCATACACTTTGTAAACACTTGTGTCCATAGTAAAACAATCATGTTGTTCAAAATTCAAGGTTTTCAAAGTATAGGTATTCAATGATCTCAAATCAGGTAGTAGAAAAATCAAGCTTTGGTAAAAATAGTCAGGTAATTGTACTGTAGTAAAATATACGAGTTTGTAAAAGAGCATGTATTCCCCTCGCGGGTTTATAAAACATTGAAAAGATTAAAATGCGAGACTATGAACTCACCTTAGAAGTGAAGTGAAGAATAAGTCGAGTGAATGAATGAAAACGCGTCACGGAAATATCCGAAAGCAACCTAAGTAGATATCGGTCGTATAAGTACTAAGTACTAATAACATATATAATTCTATATAGCTACATCACCATCTAATTGTGTGTATGAAATAATGTTTAAATCGCATTTGATAAATAATAATCATGTATTTCAACTCGTATAATCGCGTAACTAGTTTAATCGCCTTTGTAAAATAACATTTATAAAGTTTAAAACAAGTATAAATATTATTTAAGTGATTCCAAAATGTTTCGCAAAAATTTATAAAAAAACGAACCAACACTATTCATCTCAGGAAATAGTGTCTAGTTTACAAAATATACATCCGAAAATTATGAAAATCAGCAGGTTTATGTAAAATGTCGTTCCGAACAACTTTGTAGTTTTACATTTCGACTCAATCAGACCCGAAGGCCCTCGAAAATGAGCTTCAGCAGCTGCTGAAGCGTGCACAGTTTTTCAGCTTATATATATAATGTTCGATAACTTTGAAACGTCGTATCTTACTCGTTTTAACTCCGTTTTTAGTGATTCTTTCGAGTACGTCTTCGTAATTAAAAGTTTTATTAATTATTTTCTAAAATGTTCTGTTGTGAACAGTAAATTTTATAAATTAGTTTTATAAAAGTTAATTAACGAATAACTCGTAAACTAATGTATCTTCTTCGTTATAAATCCGTTTTTCGAGTTTCTACCATTTTTGGAATCGTCATGAGACGTAGTATTTTATAAAAATATAAAATGTATACTTTATAGTTCGAATTTAAATCAGCCCTTTTTAGTAGTTATATACATTTATTTATATAACTTGTTTTATATGGGTTTTAACTTAGATAAAATACCACAAATACTCCATAAGTCTTTATATCATATGCCTCATATATTATAAAATCCTTTAGTCCATATTTGTCCAAGAATGTCCAAATTTTTTATCAAACTTATTTATTTAACCTCATAACCATTATAATTAAATAATTCTTCATAACTTAAACTTAACAAATATTTTACATAAATATTCCATTGCTTGTAAATCCTTGATTACAACATATTAGTATATTTTTACATCATATTAGCCATGTATAAGATAAATTTTGGGTATGATTTTAACATGTTCATATGTTATAAACTTTATAAAATATACTTAGATGGTGATTTAACTATACACAATTATGTAAAACATGAAAATAGATAATGGAATAGATTAAGAACTTAGATAGACCTTAGGTGAATGAGTGATGAATGAAGAACAAGATCACACCCTTGTGATCAAAACCCAAATTTAACAAGAACACCCTAACTTGTTTAAACCTTGCAAATGTTTAACAAGCCTTCAAATCTTCTTAGAATAGCTTAGATATGTTATGAGAATACTTGAATAAGTGGTAAATAAAATTATATGGATTGTGTAAGAGGGATTTGTTTGAGCCGTGGGTAATGAGGGAGCCAAAGAGGGAAATGAGTTGATTTTTAGCTAATGAAAAGGAGTGTGTGTTATTATCTACTAGGATGCATGCATAAATGTAGGAACCCGTTAACACTTCACTTCATACAATCGATCACGAAATCGAACTAGAAATGAGAAAGAGAGATGAGTTGTTTTAGAGAGAGAAACTAGAGAGAGGTTAGAGAGAAAAGTGAAAAGATATTTCTTAGATATTTTGAACAACTAACTTTTCCAAGTGGAAAAGTTCCTTATATACCCCGACACTTAAAAGTGACGCGCGGGATATTTAACTAGGACCCTCGGTCTCCGGGTTTTGCTTGGGGATAAAACCCAAAACATATACAATATTAATATTATCTCTCGAGCCCGATTTCCCCGATATTATCCTATTACAACATGAAACTAATTAAAGACCGAAGCTCCATCGTAGAGTGACCGAACTTCCTTGTTCGACTCAATAAATTGAGGCTAACAATCTCCCCCGAAGTGAGGTCTTGAACACGGGAACGAGCTTCCTTTATTGACTCAATAAAATTGAGGCTAACAATCTCTATCTCCCTCCGAAAAGAAAAAAAGTGAGTTCATTGATGACACTCCTTCATGAGATCAGTGAGATTGCTTTTGTCGTTTAAGCTCGAGTGTTTCTGTCTTTGACTCCGTTGTAAGCTTGTTCCATCATGCTTTGCGATCGGCTAAGCCTTCTTGCGACTTGTGTCTTTTGAACCAACATCTCATAACTATTGCATTGATCTTGAAACTTAATTTCAAGAGTTTGCGGAAGTCTTTGTCTTATAAATCTTGAGCTTTCTATGATAAAGTCTTCGTAGATTTTGAGCATATTGAATGGATTGAGGTTGCCGTTACCACCGTTTGACCTGCAGGTTTACGTTGTGATAAACGAGAAAATTGATTTGAAAATCAATCGACGTGTCACTCGTTAAAGAGTTTTTATAACACATCGAGAGTGTCATGTTTTTATCAAAATTCCATCTACCGATCATTCCATTTACTAGACCAACTCGATATCCAATTGTCACAAGTTTGATTCATATAGATACTCCAATCACCCTACCAAGAGCTTGTTTTGATGCAGGCATCAAGCAGGATTTTCCAGCTTTATTGTGAATACATTACTATCACTACACTTCGGATGTTCTGGCAAATATCACAATGATATTGGCGTAGGACTCTTGTTAACAGCTTGTGAACTTGATGATGTTCAACAAGTGTTTGAAATGGAATGTTCCCTAACGAGGATTTTTATTGAACTCTCGGCCCTAGAATCATTTATGCAATATTGGTTTTAGTACTCCGAGGCTGGAGCATATGGCCACCTTTTCAATATCAACAATCTCGGAGATGAGATGTCTATAGATAACTGTGTATCTCATGACAAATGAGACCCAAGTTTCTGTTGAAGAAACCCGAATGCTGGGAAGGGTTGTCATTGCATCACTGGGTCCATGATGTTCGTTTTTCAATGTCCAGCCCTCAACCTTTTTGTGATTCTGACAGCATATGTATTAACCCAGTTTCTGCCTTAAGTTGTGTGGAGGGCTTCTTTGTTTTAGACCCTTTATCCATACATTTCTTTTTCATTCTTCAACGCCTTCAATGCTACCAAGAATCATTCATTTGGAGGTTTTGTTAGGAGGTTTTTAGGGGTATTAGTATTGTATGTAAAGTCAGTATTTTATAATGAGCTGAGATAATTATCATATTTAACCTTGGTTTTCTAATACACCTTGTTTTTTTGTGATTGTTCCCAGTGGTTTAACTCAATCTTAGTCGGCATTAATCCCATATACAATCAACCTCCATATCATACCTAAGGACTGCTATTTCTATCCCCCCCTTGTGGGATTATCCTTGGTAGATCCTCCGGTTCTGGTTGGATCAATCGGATTGATTTCGTAACCTAAAAACCACCCTTATGACTTCAGAATCCGCGTGAAATTTAAGATGTTGTTGGGTATAAGATACGAACCATCAAACCTTGTTCTTTCTGTTCAAGCACATTGAGTCGAATAATCATATTTTAAATACATTTTCTCTCTCCCACTTATTTTAATAATAAATCACTAGTTTTTGAAATACCTTGTGATTAAAATATGTCTTGAAAATTCGTGGAGAAAATATTATCAGCATGAATGTTTGAGAACATTTTTGATAATGTTTAGAGATACATAAGAAAATTCGATGTTGATGTATCCACAAAAACAATAAAACTTTATTTTTTCGAAAAAACTACTCCCCCTCAAAAATAGGACCTATTATGAGAAATTGTTGCTTTTGAAAACATTGTGAGGGTTGGCGTGGTTAACACACAATTTTGAAAGAATAATGAATTGTCAACGAAGAAATTCTGAAAAATTTGTGTTCAACTTTTGCAAAACCAGATGTTAGAGGACTTCTCTTCTAACGGTAAGTACGCGCACTGAAACGGTACAATATCCTTCTTGAGCTAAAAAACATTGAATGGACTTGTAGGAAAACAGCTCAGAAACCGAAAAACGTTAATTGTCACATGGGAAGATAAAGTTATTAAAACCTTCCTTGTATTTGAAGCCGTGTTATGTACTGGACATATATGCACATAAGCCCATTTAGAAAAATTAGAAAATGACATGTTTTGAAAGCTATTTGCAACACTCGCTCGAACTTCCATTTGCACAACCCTGTGTCAGATGTTAAACGACATTTCTAAGCACGTAAATTATCGAGTCCAAAGAGACATGTCGAGAAGAATCTTTTTGTAAATTTTATGTTTTTCTGATTTTGTATTTTCTTTTTGAAGTTTTATATTTTTGTATTTTTCTTTTCTTAAAAATATGTACATGGTGATGTTTGATGATGATATCAAGCAGTCTCATTTGTCAGAACCTCCAATTCCGCTGGAGTCAAACATCTCATACCAATCATTCTGACAAGATACTGGTTCTCGCAATATAGTATATATAAAATTACTAGGCAAATCCAAACTCTTCACCCTTGACCAAGGTAAAAGTCAAGAACTACCTAGAAGTAAAATATATAGAGTAGACTCAATGATAAAAAGATTCCGAAGTATGATTCTCCCATGGGTCCGTATGTCCCAACGAGGCTGCAATTGAAAGTTGATCTTGGTTTGATTAGATTAAGTAGAATGATTTTGATTGATTATAAGTCCGAAACAACTACGGAGACAAAATTAGGTAAAGAAACCCTAAATAATACAATCTAATGGAACAAAACCTAAAACGGCATGGAAAAATGAGGGGAAAAACTAAATGAATGCAAAATTTTACCATATCACAGAAACTATGCACTATCAAGCAGAACCGATGCACCACCAGCAGAAACTGACAATACTACCTACTACCAAGCAGAAAACGAGGCTCTGACCAGCAAAACAAGGCTCTAAAGAAAAAAAAACGGCTGATTTTAAAAAAAAATCGTTTTAGCCAAACTCAAACACGAAAGTTGTCCGAGGACAAGTTTTTAAGCAATCTTTAAATAAAGGCACCTTATAAAAATAAGTACTCAATAAGCCCCAAAAAGCCGAATAAGCTGCTGATTGCAGAAAGCAGAAACGAGGCTCCAAAACGGCTGATTTTAAAAAATCGTTTTTAGCCAAAACTCAAAATACGAAGGTTGTCCGGGACATGTTTTTAAGCAACTTTAATAAAGGCACCTTATAAAAATAAGCACTCAATAAGCCCCAAAAAGCCGAATAAGCTGCTGATTGCAGAAAGTTAAGGTTTGGACTTACTTTTAAGTAGAATATACAGTAAAAAGGCTCAAAATTAAACCAAAATGAAAAAGGAAAGATGTTTGGAAAGCTTATATGTATGCTTAAATCTGATCCAAAAAGCCTTTTCAACCAAAACAAGTAACTCAACTCAATTTGCATCAAAATAATGTAAACTCTAACTTTTTTTTTTCGTAAAATAACCAAAATGAAAAATAAGCTAAAATCCTAAATAGCCAACCTGAAAAGTGTGCTTTTGGAAATAAGCTCACTAAATAGAGCCGTTATTAAGCCCACCATTCACTTTTAAATATAGCCATTTGAATAAGCACCATAAGCACAAAAAGTCTAAACAACTATTTTTTTGATTTTACTGAAAATAAAGCACTTTTGACTTAAAAATGAGCAAGCAATTGATTCTTTATATGAAATAAGCTAAAAACAGATTGAGATTTAAGCTCAATGAACAATAATTAAGACTCAAAAGATATTTTGAAACACTAAATAAGCCAGAATGAGCTTATGAAAAAGCTAATTATCCCTTTTTTAACTCTCATGCAGATTCTAACTTAAACTTTAAAACACATTTGCACATTACAACAACACTTACCCAATGCATATAAACACTTAAAATTAATATGCAAAACAAAAAGCTTAAATAGCTACTTTAAGCAAAACGCAAAAAATAAGCACTTCTACTTAAGCAAAAATTCAAACCGGTTCCCTAATAAGCTAATATAACTAGGAAATATGAAATTTAACAAATAAAAACTTGATTTTAAACAGCTTATAAGACCAAAAAAGCTACATGAAATTTATCAAGACCACAACCCATTCAAGAGCCAAAAATGTACCCAATTCCATTCACCAGCCTTGACCCAAACACCCCTTTAAGATTATGAAATCCATTTTTAAAACTAATTTTAAGAGATTTAGGCCAAAGCTTTTAAAGACAAATGATTATATGAACATATTAAGCACTATGAACCATTTTCAACAGAAATTAAGCACTTAGATAAGCTGAATAAGCAAAAGGCAATTTTAGCTAAAAATGACATATTAAAAGAACAAGTATAAATAAATGATACAAAAGCTTAAACCAATGAAAATTAAGCATATATTAACACTATTAAGCAAGATAAGACAGAAATAAACAATAATAAGCAATGCTACAGTAACCTTAAAGAAAAGTGCAAGAATTAAATAAGAGACTTACAATGAACCTCTAGCTAAACAGAGAACCCAAAAGAGCAGCTAAAACTCCCTAGCCTTATAATAAGCCTCGGTCAGAAGTCCATTGGTTTTCCCCATTACAAAACCCACTTCCAAAAGGCTTATCCACAATTCAATGCAAGGTAATTCCGGTATTAAACTTGTTTGCAGAATTTAAACTAAGTTCACCACTTACTTAGCTCAAATAAAGAGCTTAGAGACTCTTCAGAGCTTATGAGTAGCTTTAAAACAAACTTAAGGTAATGTAAACTTGGAACACGAATTGCAAAACAAACTGAAATTTCATTAAACTTGGAACTTTTACAAATTGCAGAAAGGAAAAAGTTTTTTTTATATTAAAAACTAAAAAATTACACTCCTTACATGGCTCACTAGCCCTATTTATACAAAGAAAAAGGTAAAAACAAGCTGAAGTCTTCTGTTTGACTTTCATTGACTTTTCTTTGTTGAGCTTGACTGTGAGTTGTTTGCTGAGTATAACAGCTTTCCTTGTGCTAAGCTTTTGTGAGTAAAACTCACAATATATCCGGCCCTTAATTTCTTGTATCCTCTCCCAACCCTTGGATCGAAAATGTCCTTGGATTGCCAAACTTGGCATTGTGGCCATTAGGTGAGTGGGAAGGTATATTGTTACAAGTGGTTGATGGAGGGTTTGCAGGTAAAGTTGGGAGCAAAACAGGTGCTGGCTGGATTTGTATTGGCGGGAAGATTGGGAAAAGGTTTATACAAGTTGGGTTGTGACAGAGAGAGGTTGAAGATGATTAAGGGTATGTTTGGTTTGTGTACAAGAAAAGCCCCTCCACATCTTTCTTCTTTTCATTCTCTTTTTCCCCTTTCTTTCTTTTATAAATGAGGTTTCCCAAATTGGCATAATCAGCCCCTGTCTTTGTTTCCTTAATAATATAACTTAGGGGTTTGGCATTTTCCCCCTCAAGTTATATTTTTCTTTGCTTTTTCTTCTCGGAGTTGACTTGACTTTGATTGGGCTTCGTCTTCACACACTTTTCCATCCCGTGTTTGGTTTTGTCGCTTTTTGCTTGGTTTTTCGTCTTTTTGTGAGATATTCGTTCCTTCACAACACAATTAGCAAAACAAGCATATATTTGGCATTTTGAGTCCGTTTTTGGTTATTTTAGCTCGTTTTAAAGGTAAAAGGTATGTGTAATTAAGCACATACCAGGTACTTCTTCTTAATCTGATCCTCACGTTTCCAAGTAAATTCTGGACCTCTTTGCGAATTCCAACGAACTTTAACTATAGGTATCAGACTCTGCTTAAGTCGCTTAACCTCTTTATCAACAATCTCTACTGGTTCCTCAATCATATGCAACTTATCATCAAGTTGAATTTCTTACATCGGAACTACATCATCACCTTTCGCTAAACACTTATTAAGATTTGAAACATGAAAAGTACTATGAATTCCCTTTAATTCTTCAGGCAACTCTAACGTATAAGCTACATGACCCACTCTAGTTACAATCTTAAATGGCCCAATATAACGTGGGCTTAACTTTCCGCGCTTTTCAAAACGCACAACGCCCTTCTATGGTGACACCTTGAGCAATACCATATTACCAACTTCAAATTCCAACGGATTAAGTCTTCTATCCGCATAACTTTTCTGGCGACTATGAGCAGCTAATAAACGATTCTTAATTTGGACAATCTTCTTAGTCGTATCGCGGATCAACTCTGGACCGGTGAGTTGGCTATCCCCAACCTCACTCCAGCATACAGGTGATCTACACTTTCTTCCGTACAAAGCTTCATATGGTACAGCCTTGATACTTGCGTGGTAACTATTGTTATATGAGAACTAGACCAATGGCAAATGGCGATCCCAACAACTTCCGAAGTCAATCACATAGGCACGCAACATATCTTCCAGCGTTTGTATTGTCCTTTCACTTTGACCATCCATTTGAGGGCGGTAAACGGTACTCATGTCTAAATTCATCCCTAATGCCTTCTGAAATGATCTCCAGAAATTTGACTTAAAATGGCTATCTCGATCCGAAATGATCAAAACAGGTACACCATGCCTACACACTATTTCCATCAAGTACAGTCGCGTGAGTTTCTCCATACTATCCGTTTTCTTCATAGGCAGGAAATGAGTTGATTTGGTCCGTCGGTCGACAATAATCGTATCATACCCACTCGGCATTCTCGGCAGTCTGCTCACGAAATCCATAGTAATTATTTCCTACTTCCAAATAGGAATCTCAGGTTATTACAGCAACCCAAACGGTTTCTGATGCTCGGCCTTAACTTTCGCACAAGTCAAATACTTACTAACATACGTGGCAATATCCTCTTTCATATTCGGCCACCAATACAACAACTTCAAATCTTGATACATTTTATCCGATCCCGGATGGATAGAATACTTGGACTTATGCGACTCATGCATAACCAAATCTCTGAATCCACCGAATTGCGGCAACCAAACACGATTCCTAAAACAACGTATTCCATCAGGGCAAAATTCGAATATCGGCTTAATCAATCTCCCTAAATTTTCTGCTTTTACATTCTTTCCTTTCATTGCTTCTTCATGAGTTTCACGAATCTGCTTTGGTAAATCGTTGTGAACAGTCATCATTAAAGCTCGAACACACAATGGCTTTTCCCTTCCCTTCCCTTCCGACTTAAGGCGTCAGCCACCACATTCGCTTTTTCAGGATGATACCGAATTTCACAATCATAATCACTCAACAACT
>BQNB010175870.1:0-13116 GCA_026074375.1 Tanacetum coccineum
ATTTTTGAGTCTTCTGTTTATAGTGTCTGAAAAAGACTCGACACGCCGTATTTGGCAAGGTCGATACGGCGTATTGGGCTGGATTCATTAGAGTGTGCGCTACGTTCTCAATCAATCAGTGATATCATTCCCAATTTACTTTATTTACTGTATCTTCGAATAGTTATCTTTATGGATACGGCATATGTAAACAGAAGGGATACGCCGTATTGAGAATTGGTCAAACGCGTTTTCTTGTGAAGTTCAGGCGCTAATACGCCATATCTCTTTTGCTGGATACGGCGTATTGGTCAAAAATCAGCAATCTTCAAATGTCTTCGCTTCAGCTCCAAATTATGCGCCTTTTAGCTTGTCTTCACAAAACACTCATGAATTACTGCATTTATCAACTTTAAAGCAATTAAGTACCAAATAATGCAATAATTATATAAAAGTGGGCAAAACATATAGGATAAATGATATAATTAAGTGACGTTATTTGATGTCATCATCGGCATTATTCCCGTTCTCATTCATCTACAATCATACCTAAGGACAACTATTTCTAACTATGGAGTGTCCTTGGGTAGATCCATCCGGTTCTGGTTGGATCATAGGACTAATACCTAACCTAACCACCTTATAACTTCAGAATCATCGTGAATTAAGAGGTTGTTGGGTATTTGATCGTAACCATATAACCATTTTGAAAATCAATCAAAGTGTTTGATATAAATCAAAACGTTTAACACTTTGAGAGTTTCATTCTTTTGAAATGCTCCCCATACACATGTGCATCGATATTCAAAATTGTTTTGCACATGGAGGAAAGAGTTATTCAATTAGAGTCTTAAAGATCACATTTTTCTCAATCACATTTTCTCCCCATATGGAAATAACTGTTCTCTTAGTATTTTCATACCAATTGATTAAAATTTGAGACATGAAAATGTTGCATGGGGAGAAATTGTTGACATCTACCTAGGATGAATTAATGGAACTTTTTCTGTAGCTCCCCCTTAATTTCACACATATGACACCGAATGAGAGAATTAGATTATGACTTTGTAAATTCCATGTGAAATTGAGTTTGAGTTACTTGTATATGTTTTAACAAAATGAGTGTTTAAATATTATTAACATTTAACATATTTCATTTGTTTAAACATTCATAAATGTTTTAGACACACAAAATAGACATGTGAGTATGTGTCTAAACGCATTAAAATTTAGTTTTAAAAGCTCCCCCTCAAAAATTGATTCACTTATATAAAAATGATTCGACTTTTGAAAGATGCATGAGGAGGGAGTGTCGAACACACAATTTTGAAAGATTTTAAAGAATCTTTTGAGAAATTCTTGAAAAATAGTGTTCAACGTGTTTTGAAAAGCCAATGTTACTTGAGCTCGAAAGAATTTGAATGTCTTTTAAATTGACTTTTTGTGTCAGCTTAAGTCCAAGAAGTTGTTATCTTCTCGTTGTGAGGATAAATGTACATGATTGCACACTCTCCTTTATTTGAGGTCCGAGTTACAGTCTGAAGTAACTGTAAGTCATAAAGAAAATAGAAATGACATGTTTTAAAACTTTTTAAATCTTGCTCGAACTTCATTTACACACCCGTGTCAATATTAATCGACATTTCTAGGTACGTAAATGTTATCGATTCCAAGAGACATGCCGAGAAAATTATTTTCAGTATTTTGGAAAATTTCTAATTTTGTATTTGGTTTTTAAGATTTTATAATTTTGTATTTTTCTTTTTGAAATTTTATATTTTTGTATTTTCTTTTTCAAAAATATTTTCTAAAATAATTAAAAATGGAATGTTTATAAAAAGAAATCGAGATAAGATGTTTCCATTAGATGAACTCTGTGAAGAAATAGGTTCAGAAGCCTTTGAAGTACATACACTCAAAGATGAAGAGTTTGCACAAATAACAGTTTTAGGATTATGTGTTTCCTTTCCTAATGGTGAAGCACTATCATTCGTGTTATGGCGGGTTTCAACTGGCTTTCGAATGGGAAACTATTTAAGACCAACCTGAGTAAAGATTTTACCCATTGGCTTCCATGTAAGACCAGATCTAGGAGGCGTTGTTTTTAGATACACATTATGGACTTATTTGGAGAAAACCTTTGTCCTATGAGGATCTGTCTACTATGATTCTTAGAGTCGCTGTTCTTTTCTATGGGCATATATCTCTTTGTTGACTTATAGGATTGTGCATCCTTTTTCTGTGTAGAGGCATGAGAATTCACTTTTAAGAGGTATTTTAAGATGCAATCATCATGATTCGCACTATAAATGCACTTTTTGATTGTAGGACATGCCAAATCTCTTGACTTCAAGAAAGGCTTTTGATTCCTAGGTGGTTCTGCTATGTTAACAGTTCTATTCGATACACGACTACACATGGATGGTGGCCAATTCCTAGGTTGTTGATTAAAGTTCATAGGTTTTGGTTTGTTACCATTAATAGTGTTTGGTTGTCTAGCAGACTGTTGTGATATTCAAAGCTTTGTCTTTCTGAAGTTGTTCCTTATTCTTAACTTCCTCTAGGTAATAGTTATGAACCATGTCATTTGAGCTTACAGATTCCCTTGGTGACTGGAATGACACATGCTTTAGGTGATTCCTAGAAGGGCCAAGTGCATTCACATCATAAGGCTTAGCAAAATACGATTTTCTAACTTAAGGCCAAGAGTGTGGAGTGACTGGTTTTGTCAAATTATTGGACACATCAACTTACGAGGCAGACCGATGTTTTGAAACTTGAGATCATTCAGATTTATACGTTGTTGGTTGTCTTACCACTAGTTGATTTCTGATTGGTTGCAAAGGAGGTTTCCCCAATATTGATTGTTTTTCAAAATTAGTATCCACACCCTTACCTTTCATCTTCTCAAGGAGTTTCTTTAACTCACTTATGGCAATGTTCTTTTCTTGCAGTTAAGATTTCAAATCATGTATTTCAAAGTATTGTTCATGTTCTTTTAGAAATACAGTTGATTCATTTTGTTTGCAAACTGTGTCATTTTTCATTTGTGCTTGACATTGTTGTAAGCAAGTTCTAGAGAAATCAAGTGTTTTTCTAGTTTAGCAAAACTTCGTAAAAGCTCGTTGTAACCTTCTTTACTAACATTTTCAGTTTGTTTAGAAAGCTTTTCTGCAAGACATTCACATTCTTTGATTTTATAAAGATACAAACATTGCAATTCATTGTAAGCATCAAAATCAGATAAAGAATGAAAATAAGAACACATAACATCCTTTGAAACACAATATTGGAGAAGTAGATCATATATGTTTGAAAAATTAGCTTTGTCAGATTCGAGTTCGTCAATATGTTTTTCAAGTGATTGGACGTACTGTAAATCTGCAAAAATCTCTTGTTTAATTTCATGAACAAATTGGAAACTATCATTTTGGGTCTTTATTGCAAGAGGCATCAAACAAGTTTCTACAAGAACGGTCATATCTTTAGAAGTTGGGGCATGAAATTTATCAGCAACATGTTTTTTCCAAGCTTGATCAACAATTAGTTTGAAATGATTTATGTTATTTGTCATTACATTATAAGCTTGTCTACTCTTGCTTATTGACTTTCCTGTAGGTAGAAAATCGGTGTTTTTAACAATGTTAGGTTTAGTTTTTACAAAAGATTTTCTCCACATTTTCTTTCGAACTTCATTTGCGTGTGCCAACTGATCAAGTTATTCTCGTGACTGTGGTTTAAAATTTTCATAGAGACTATTTGGTTTGTGTAGTCGTATGGTTTCACTAAGTCTTTATTTAATTTTGATCTACTCTCTTGTTCAAGAGTCAAGGTCTCTTCCCTATCAGGGGTAAATCTATTTGCAAGATCATATGTGTCATATGGGATCTCATACAAACATGGCTTTTCAGATTGAGCTTTCTTAAGGTACATAGGATTTGCAAAAGTTGGTCTTCCATTATATGTTGAGCCTTTGGGAGCTAACATATGAATGGTTTGAATTGATGATTTTGTTTATAAACAATTTCAAAGAACCGAAGCTCTCCATGTTGATTTATCCTAGTGCCGAGCTCTCTCTTGTTCGACTCAATATTTTAAGGCTAATAATCTCCCCTGAAGCGAGGTCTTAAACCTTGAAACGAGCTTCCTTGTTTGACTCGATTTTTTGAGGCTAATAATTTGTTATTCATACATTGTGAAAACAAGTAATATCTTAAGAGTCCTACGCATTATCCTTGTGATATTGCCAGAACATCAGAGTGATCTCATTAAGTATTCACAGTGCGATGGAAATCCTTCCAAAGCTAACATTAAACAAGCTCTACGGTAGGTGACTTATGAGATCCTAAATGGATCAAACTTGTGATATTGGATATCGATTCAGTACAGCTTATGAATTGACGAATGAATTTTGAAAAAGATAAAACTTTTGGGTGTTATAAAGTCCTTTTGCAACTTAACACACCAATTGATTTTCCTAAATCAATTTTCAATCTTATGTCCATGGGAAACCTCATAAGGGTATCTGGACATAGGAAGGCTGAACACGAATTGACGACTCGATCGGGAAGATAGTAACTTACTGATTAACTCTTACCGTGTTGTCTGCTTTGAGATGCTTCGGTAACGAGAACAGCTAGTGCAGCTCGAAACCCTATCAAGGAGATTCTCTTGAATTCTACCTGATCACAAGCTGTATTTATACTGATTAACGGGGAACTGTGGTTATTGCAACCATATTCGATGAAGTGAAAAAGACACTTTCATCCATATATGTTGTTTATCACTAACCTATTCATGTAGGTTTCCTGACGGCGGCAGCAGTTAACCGATGACGAGTCGTATTAATAGCCACATGCTCATACCAGTCCGACATATGTAAAGACATTATGAAAGCTCAAGTACATGTTTCAAGACTTCCGTTACTCTGATAGTGCACGTCTTCCTTGAAGTGATGAACTGTTAAAGTTAAAGAACTTCAAGAAAGATGACTATACAAGCTTTCAAGACAAAGAAAGGTATGAGCATGTCGGTCCAAAGGTCACAAGATCACAAGAAGGCAAAAGATCACAAGATGATAAAAAGAGATGATGTATGGCTGATGATCTCAAGAAGCTCATGATCACATACAAGTCAAGCTAAAGGAACAAGCTCAAGCCTAAAGTCAAAAGATCACTACACAATTCACAAGATAAAGATAAAGACAAAGATTCAAGAGCGCGAGCAAGATGAAAGATCTATATAGTAGTCTAAGCTTAAGTTTTTGTAAAATGGAGTGATCTCTCTTAGGGAGAGATTGTTAGAAATACGAAAAAGTCTCGGTCACTCCTAATATGTAATATCGTAGCTCATAGTCAATCGTTGGTTAAATTTAAGCTAATCGGGCCAAATCCATGGAATAACTAGCCCATATCCGGCCCTTGTAAGACATATAAATACCATCTTCTTCCATGGAGAGGGTGTTGGCTTATTTCATAATATAATATTCTCTCTTTTATTTTTCTCTCTAGAAATGTCTAACCACTCTCTCTCTAGATTTCTTGTTTCATTGTCATAGATTGTTGTGTGATTTGATATTTCTACAAAACAAATTTGTGGTTTGATTTAGGTGTTAAATAAGCTAATCTCATCATTTTTTATCTTCAAGGTTCCATAATTTTTCTCATACTTTCATTATACATATTTTGCTATGAACATCTTAATTATCAAGTTATATCACCAACTAGTTTGTTATTTTGAGTGTTTACAAAAAAAGAACTAGTAAAAGTCTTATATATATAATTACTTACAAGAAGGTGTAAAATATATAATACACATGTTCTTACACTTGAAATATTTATTTTTGTCATCTTACAAGATACTTGCTAAATATGATGCTTGTTATTAAATTTGGTAATTTATAAACTAGCTTAGTTAAGTTATATATTTAAATTTTTTTTACTTGGCATATTAATTAATTTTGATGAAGTGGTGGGAGAGATTAGGCTATAATGGTTTTTGTTGTTGCGGATTGATTTGGACTAGTAAACTAAAAATATATACATTGCTTCCTGACTTTCTCCAACTGTTTTTGGATGGAAATGTGGCTTTGACGAGCCGAGGCCTTAATAATATGATAGTACATCTTCTCACGATTTCGTAGATATAAAGAATTTAAAAATCGAACTTAAAACGTATGAGTTATGACCGTTTCAAATTTATATAGAAACTGTGTATTTTTTGAAAAACTGCACTTACATACTTTCTGTCCAGTTTACGAAAACGTGTTTTTGACCCTTTTTGGGTCCTAGTCGAGAAATATTTATAAGAGAAAACTTGTAGATTATAATTTTCCGTTAAATCTTTGAGTTTGAAAGACCCGTAACACATTAAAACGAAAAAAATACACTCCGTTAAATTTGGACTATTTTTCTAAAATTAAATAAGTTTCCTGCACACATTTTATTAAATATAGGTGCTGTTAGGAATATAATTTGGGGTTTTTAAGTGTTTTCGGGCCTGTTTGAGCTATAAAAACCTTTGAAAATATTATAGTATCACTTATATAAAATTTACAAGCGTCAAAAACTTTATAAATATTATTGTATAAACTAATTAGACTATAATTAAACTAACTATATGAATATATTAAAAATAATGACTGAGCGAGATAGGCTATAATTAATTCTTGACTATTAATATTATGATTGTATATACTTATATATATTAAGTGGCCAACTTGACGTAAACACTATTTTGACTTATAAAACTAAAACGCAAACTATTAGGTGGTGATATAACGTTATAAAATATAGTGCATCATTTTATTCCGCTTACATTATTCTAATCGGACACATCAAATTTAAATAGGTTGCGTGCTGAACTGACTTTGGTATGTGTACGATTTCACTTGTTGATTTTCTCAAAATCGATACTTTTACTTAAGGTGGAGTGATAGCCCCGCTTTAACTTGCTTTACAATTATTTTACAAATCTCAAGGTGAGATACATTGCTTGTTTTTCCAATTGGACATAAATACAATACATTACAATTTTTACAATGATTATTGATGCGCCTAAGTACCGATAACCCACAATGCCCATCATCATGAACCGTTAATTACCTTGTGTAAGCGAGTGTGTTATAAATAGATCTATTGTGATTGACCACCCCCGTTCAGGAATGGTCCCCTACAAGTCCAACGGGCATATACCATATTGAAGTCTAGAGGGTCTCGGGTTGGACCCTCTCAACGGGCAAATATTATGTTTATACAATGTCTTTGTTTCGGTGTCATGAGCTTAGTGCAATCAAATTTCAATTTTATTTGGCATTATATGTGTACATGTCTTACAATTTAAATCTTGCGGTCCACAATTATTATTTACTTAAACCTATGAACTCACCAACTTTATGTTGACATTTTAAGCATGTATTTTCTCAGGTGCTTAACAGCTATGATGTATTTAAGGTGCATTGGGTCTTAATTCATTCAAGGCTACATTTTCATGGGCTTTTCATGCACTACTTTATCCTCGTTGTATTTTTAAACTATGAAGTTCAATTGATGCAAACTTGGGACAACTTTTTTTGAACATAATTATTTCAATGAAACAATGAGGATATCTTTTAATCGACTCATATAGAGGTCGTTCTCTTGTATCATGTGCTTGCGTATTATGAAGTAGCGCCCCCAGTTATCTATTCCGCTGCCATATATTTTGGGGGTGTTACAACACTAAGGTAACTTCATGTAATTGGTGTAGCTAGGATAAAAGGAAAATATTAGGATTAACCCCAAATAGCCCATCCGTTTCATGTATGTTTTGTGTATATTGGCTTTTCACACCGATTAGTCAATCCCTTATGTTAAACCCTTTGTTGCACTCATCTTTAGTGCAAGATACCCCTAGAACAACCTGCTGAGCCTTTCCTTTCATTTTGTTAACCTAATATATGTTGTTTCATTACATCAATCGCCTAGCCTACCCTGTAGTTTCTTTAGTCCATCGTCGAGGAATAGCTGGTTTATTTTGGTTTCACTAGTGAAAGTCGCCCGTTAGGATAGAGGGTATTCTAAGATATATCGGGTTTGGAAGATAGTTGATCTCAAGTGGGGGGATGCTTATGTATATATGTGTCTGTAATTTCTATTTCATTGTATCCTTGTCTTGATTCACAAAAAGTGAAAAAATTAAAAAAGCATGCAAGCAAGCAAGAGTTTATTAGTTTATAGCGGATCAGTAATATAAATCAGCCTTTATGTCGTGTAGTATTATGGTAGTATTTTCGCCTTGTGCAGCTGCCGATGTCTTGACATATCCGTTTTGATGTTTCTAAATGGGTATCATTTATAAACCCGTGTCTTTTCTATCTCTCCTTTCTATTTGTACAATGAGGGTATTTTACATCTCAAGCGGAGGGAAGGGAGATAGAAATGAGTGATTTTGGAGGTATCTGTTTAGAGTATATGCCGATTTTACCCAAAAATTAGAAAAAACAGCACATAATTTTTTGTTCATTAATGATGAAGGCCGAGTTAATGCGTCTTTCTTGCCTAGTTATGGAGATTATGAGGTATTACTTTACACATTATACGCATTAGCTCGTGTATTTTGAAGACCCCTTGACTCTTGACCCTCGGATTTTGCCTTAGGGGATTGAATACGACTGGTGACGCCTTGATTATGGACTTAGGAAACTATTTGTTTTGTGTTTATTTTATTTAAGACCAATTAAATGTGCATCCCATGTCTTTATCCTACCTTTTTAATGATTTAACCTTTAGCTTGCTCAAGTTAAGTATTTGAGCAATCACATGTGTCTCGTTTATGGATTTGGACGAGCATGTGTGGTATTGTCACTTTTTCTGGAGCATTGGTCTCTGTTAGGATTATTCACCTGTTTAAGCCAGTGTGTGTCTGATGACATCAAATAACGTCTATTTTATAGCATCATTTATCCTATGTAATTGACCCATTTTGTATAATTATTGCAAAAAATTGTTACTTAATCGTTTGTATTTGAGAATTGCAGTAATTATGGAGTACTTGGTGAATATTACTAAAAGATGCTCATTCTGGAGCTTAAATGAAGATATTTTGAAGATTACTCTTCTGACAACCAATATGCCGTATCCATTAAGGAAGATACGGCATATCTGTGCCTACACTTACCAAAGACGAAGACCACATGATCAATACGCCATATCCAGTGAAGACCAATACGCCGTATTAAAGATATAGTATGTAAATATTCTGGAAGATATCAAATGTGATCCCTACTCAAAGAAAACCCCAATACGTCGTATCCAACACATTAGATACGCCGTATCAACACCGACTCCAGACCTTATAAATAGAAAACTCAAAACGAGTTTTAAGTGTGCTAACTCATATTTCTCGATACCTAACCACAAAAGTTGATTTCAGAGAGATCACAAGAGCAGAAGAGGTCTTGCAACGCATTCCAATCCATAGGAGACAACTTGTAATTTCTTATACTTTTGTAATCGTTCAGTTTTTGGCATCATTCGTTAACTCGGTTAGTTTACCTTGGCTAGATCATTACTCTTGTATAAATTACGATGTTTTGGGTATTAGCCATTATTATGAAGATCTGAACGTTTGGTTTTGTTTATGTCTCGTTCATTTTTGCAGAGCGGATGGTTTTTGTATATGAGATGAAGATGAAGTTTGTGAATGTAAAAAAACCTTGTAAATACTACATAAAATCAACCGTTGCAGCTATTTAATAAACTGACGTGTACTCTTTTTCCAAAGGGGCATGTCGTTTCATTTTGTTCATAATACTTGTTCGTTTCTTCGTAAACGGTTTCACAAGCCCACTAAATGAACGCCCATTAATACTAAATTTAAAATACTTTTAAATCACATTATCAAGAAGGCCCACTAATTGACCTTAGCAAAACGGGATGGATTGTAGACATGTTAAGAAGCCCACAACATTGACCTTATCATTAACCAGTTATCTAGTTTAGGCTTGTTTCATGTCCAAAGCAAAGTATTAAGGGGTAAGTTGTGTGTTATTAAAATAAAATTATAAGGGTTAGTTGTGCAATTGATAAACTACAAGTCATTACTGCCCTGAGATACATTTGACCATCTCTCTCTATGGTGCCGCCTTAGTTTCTTTGCAATGATGGTTTTGACAGTGCCTTACCACCACATAAACTTCTATATATATCCCCATCTATTATTTTCATATCATCAGTTACTCTTCAACCACCCTACTACATATCCAGACAAATTATTTCTCAATGGCTGCTCCAGGACCATCAAACCAACTTGCAAGGCGTGCAATTGATGAGCTTATGGAATTCAGTGGGGAGACCCAGGTGCCGAAATACATGAAATTCTTCATTGAGTAACATATAACTGAAACCGGGTGTTTTATTAATGTCATGCGTGAGCAAGCGCATTCATCAAGAAATAGACTAGCTCAGTTGAATGCTATGATTTCATAAATGGAAACTATGAATGATCCATAGGAGTTTTATGATGCCTTGTTTTGCTTGAGGGATGATAAGAGGGTTGAGTACAAGACGCTTATGGCAATTAATGATGTGATTTCTAAGGCGGAGGATAAACTATTTTTCGTACCTCGTTTTGCATGCCACAGATTCTACACAAATTTAACATTCACAAAACATGCCAAAAACTATTTTTCGCAAAAAATTCATGCGCCAGCTATCCAATATATTCCTATAATAGAGAAATTTACATCGCTCATCAACCCATATCCTAGCTAATTAATCGGATGCAAGTTTCGTGGATTTCCAAAACATGCAACGATTAAGATCGAACCGAATAACGAAAATAATGAAACAAATAAATTAAGAGAATGCTCACAATGCTATAATAGCAAGATCGGTCTCAAATAATTTTCGTCTCGTCCCCTTTGTTCCTTGAGCCGCGGTTCGAACCAAACCAAAACACCAAAACCGAACCATTTTATTTAAAACCAAGCTTCCAATAATAATCATCTAGCTATTTTAAACACTCCTTTTAAACCGAAATTTCAAGAATCAAACCCGGATTCTAACTCCAAAAATACTCATTGTATGTGTGATTTTATTTGATAGATGCGTAGAAAATGACGAGGGGATTCGGAAAATATAGGTTGATCGGAATGCATGTGATTTTTCCGGCGACCACGGCGGTTTTCGGTGACCAAAAAACTTTTCCGGTGGTGGTTCTTGGCCGGAAATGGGAGGAGGGAAAACATATGGTGTGTGTGTTTTATTATGAAGAAAATGGAAGTATATCCATATATATACTTACACATTTAGCTACTTGGCAAGAATGGTCCTTCCCTTCTTTTTCTTATTTAATTTTTGACACGTCTATGTTATACTTAAATAAAAACCGACAACGATGGCTCGGGATTATACTTCCGAGACCATTTTTATTTCCGTCACACTTTTATTAGTTTAAAACATTTAATAAAATGTGTATATTTTTAAAACACAAGTCCGGCTCAAGACAAGGAACAAAACGACAAAGTTTGATAAAAATATTAATTTTGCAAAAAAAAAAAAATGAATCAGGGCGCGTCATAATATTTATGATGCCCAAAACGCTTAACGGTCGCGCGGTCAAACGTTGACTCGCAAAATGTCTAAAAATAATCATTTTCTCAATTTCGTTCGTAATAAAGTACGAAAATAATTATTTACGACAAATAAAATTTTAAACGTCAACGTTCGTTCATACGAACTAATAAAATAATATCCATGCCGACGGATACGCGATCGTCATACGCGTCGTAAAACTCGGGTTGTTACATTCCACCCACCTTAAGGGAGCGCCGTCCCGGTGCTCGTCCGTTCTTACTTATCTTAGTTTCTCTTCTGGTGTGACAACTTCTTACGATTAGACGGTCTCTCGTGCCCGAATGCAAAAATTACTTGACGTGACACTCATTCCGACTATTTCGGAGGGAAAGTCAGTAAAACTTTAATGCCTATTTACATAATGGATGGAACCATTCGCAGACAGTTTAATAAAACTTCAAATGGACGTCTCTGGAGGATTATTTGCCTATTCTGAACATTAATTTGATGTACCAGCACTTACATCCTTTGTTCCTTCTGAACATTGATTGATGTACCTGCACTTACATCCAGAGTTTGTTTGCATTCATGAATATGAGGGATATCTACATTTGAACCATGTGGGGGTTCACTGTCAACCTTGCTTGTGCAAGAGTCGAATAACTTTCCTGTAGGAATCCACCTAAGACCAACAGATTTGAAAATTCTACCCGTGGGTTTCCACCTAATATCAGATCTAGGAGATGTTTTCTCATACACAGCGGAAGTCGTATTAGGAGAAAACGTATGTCCTATAAAGATGTGCCTACTAGGTTTCTGAGTATGAATCTTTTGATCTACGGGTTTGTTACTGTTTGTGGTCTTATTGGATGGAATCTTAACACGTAAATTTACTTCCTTCAGGAGTTTTGTTATACAATCATCATGATTTGCATTAAAGACACACCTATGACATGTAGAACAAAAAAAGTTTTTAGAATCTGAAAAAGAATTAGAACTCTTAGAGTGATCTGCTTTGGGCACAGCCGTTATCGTAACGCGACTACTCTTAGATACAGGCAAACTCCTAGATGTTTGATTGTTGCTCCTAGGGTTTGGTTTCCTATCATCAGTAGTGGTTTGGATTCTAGCAGAAGTAGTCTCCGTTACCATTAAATCAGATTTCTACTCAAGATTGTAATACTTCAAATTCCATTTGTACTAAAGATTTTAAAGGTATAAATCTATAACAGATTTCTATACACACTAGTTGTTGAGTTCCTATCTCTTTCTTGTATCTTTTTCTTAGCTACATCTAGATAGTGATTATGAACCATGTCATTTAAACTACATCTTGGCATGTTCTTAGAACTATTCCTAGATGAGCTAGATGCAATCATGTGATCAGGTTTTGCAAAGGTGGATTCTGTATTTTCTTAGGTAAATAATGTTAAGTGACTAGTTTTGACAAATTCTTATTCACATCAACTTGGGAGGCAAACCGTTGTTTTGACATTTGAGCCCTTTCAGATTTAAACGCATTCGGTTGTCTAATTACTGATTGGTTTCTTAGTAATGGTATAACCGGTTTCCCTAAGACTGA
>BQNB010175871.1:0-13116 GCA_026074375.1 Tanacetum coccineum
ACCACGGTCCAAACCTTTTGTAATTTGAATTGTAGAAGCTCATCCTGCATAACTCCTATCTAACTTGGATCCTTCAATGCTTAGATTACCTTCTTGGGTTCTTCTTGTGATAAAAAGCAAGCAAACAAATAATTTTGAAAGTCTTTATGGTTTGTTCTTTGCTGAACTGAACTAAACAAACCATGTTCTTTCAAATTCTTTGTCATTCTTCTTGTTTGAGGTACTGAATTCAAGTCTCCAATGATTTGGTCAATTGGATGAGCTTTGTGTATTCTTGTAGTTGGAATAGGACTGACAGGCATAAATGTATCTAAATTGTTCATGTCAGCCTCTGCATCAACATCTGAATAAACAATATCTTCCCATTCAGGCATATTTGGATCATTTGGAAGTTCAATGCTAGTTTTTGGATCAACAGCATTAACTTCTGTGCCAGCAGCACTAATAGTTGAACTAACAGCATTAACATTGTTAGTGCTGTTTCCATCACTAGCAGTATTAATATTGTTAGTGCTGTTAATATAATCATCATTCTCTTGTTTAATTCTTGGCTCCTCTGTACTTATGTAACAACCCAAGTTTCACGACGCGTATGACGTTCGCGAATTCGACGTCATAATTATTTATTTTATAAAATCGTGTGAGCGATTGTCGACATTTAAAATTTTATTTGCCGTAAATAATTATATTCGTATTTTATTACGAATAATTTTGAGAAATTTTGATAATTTTTATTTTTGACGTTTCGCGAGTCACCGTTTGACCACACGTCCGTTAACCGTTTTGAGCATCGTAAAATATACGACGCGTCTCGTTGTTATTTTTAAGATCGTAAATTAATTATTTTTACGAATGTCGTCTTTTGTTCCTTGTCTTGAGCCGGCTTCGTGTTTTAAAAATATACACATTTTATTAGATGTTTTAAACTAATAAAAGTGTGACGAAAATAATAATATTTATGAAAGTGGTGACCCGAGCTTTGGCCGAATATATAACAAAAGAAAATACACTTGTACTAGATTTGAAAGACTTTAAGGGAAAAGGGACCAAAAGTGTCAAGTGCCTAAACTCATTTTCTATATAAAGAAACTCATACACACATTATACCTCTTAACAAAAAATTTCTTTCCCCTCCTCCCTAGCTCTACGAACCGGCCACCCTTCATCACCACTTTCCGGCCAATTTTCCGACATGAAAAATAATCCACTTTGAAAATATTAATCCCCACATCAATACCTACATATCCCACTAATAAAATCCCACATGCAATGGGTATTTTGAAAGTTAGAAATTTAGTCAAGTTTATGTGATTTTGATCTCAAGAGAGTGTTTAGTGTTGTTAGATTAGTGTTATTGAAGGTTGGTTTAAATAAAAAAGTTAAGGTTTTGGGTTTTTGGTGTGGTTCGAGTCTCGGCAAAGGAACAAGAGGGATGAGTCGAGTCTTTCGTTGGCCCTGTCTTGCTATTATAGCTTTGTGAGCATTCTTTTATTTCATTTGTTTCATTGTTTACGTTCTTTTGATATGATATTGTTCGTTGCATGTGATGAAATCTATAAGATCTTGCGCCGATTAGTTAAATGATATTATAAAATGATTGAGCAAGTTAGACATGAATTATAGGCCATATTAGATGTGCCGTAAGTGAGATTTTTGGTCAAAGATGAATTTTGGCTCACTTTGTAACAAGTACAAAATCTTGAAGCCAAAAGTTTGAACACACGGAAAACAAGCATAGAGTGTATGTAAAATCTGATTTTTGATAACAAAAAAGATAAAATTTTCTGATACTATCATTTGATATAAACAATGAGCTTCTAACTCCCTAGATAAACTAAGAACCAGAGCGAAGAACAAGTTTTGAAAAACTATAAATTTGCAAACAGCTATGTTTAGTAAAATTGCTTGCTAGGTGATCTGATTTTCGACAGCCATTTTGGGCCCTTTCTCGAATCCTTTCGCCTCCCGGCAAGCACGAAAGTTGTCCGAAATGTAGTTTTCTATAAATCTATTTTGTCAAAGTCACGAAACTTGATATAGCTTATCAAAACCTGATTGACAAAACAGCTGCCTTAATTATAAATACAATTAATAGCAGATGATTTTGCAAGGTCATATTCTCATTTTATCGTCGAGTTTCTGTCACGCTAAAAACTAAAAAGTATTGTCCGTAATAATCGTTTCGCCTAAAAAATCTCATTTTACTCATAATCGTGATTGAAAATGTGATTTAGAATGGTCCTGTGTTGTCGCGGGTTATGATTATTTGGTAAAAAAATATAAGTATAAAAGTCAAATGTTACTTTTAAAGATAGACAACCTGACATATAAACTTATACTCCCCTCCTGTCCCATATAAAGTTACCTGTTTAAACTTTTTGAATTCTTTATTATAAAAATATTAAACTTTGACCTAAATATTTTCTTTATGTGTTATATAATGCCATACTGAAATTTATAACCAAAGAAAATACAATTCGAAACTCTATCCATTCAATATATATTGCATTAGAATCATATAACATAAAAAGAAATAATTAAGGTTCCAAAGATAAGAAAAAAAGACTTTAAAAAGTCAAAAATGGACACTTAATAGTGACGGATGGAGTATAAAATTCAAACTAGTACATTGTATATAAATAAAATGATAAGAATTAAAAATATACTTAGATTTTAAACTTACCAAAAAAGGTTAACTTTCCGAAAATAGTAACTTCTAAAAATAGAAAGTTAATCGAAAAAAAAAACGATTTCAATTAAAGTCACTTAAGTTAAAACGTGAAGGATAATTGTAACTCACAGTGTGAGGGGTTTTGGAATCTAAGGCGCAAGTGATTTCTCACACAAGTATGAATGTATATAATGAATATATATATTAAATATATAATAAATATATTATATATATATATATATATATATATATATATATATATATATATATATAAGAATGTTAGTTGATACGATGTACGTCAACGTTGACTATACTTTTCGGAACATGTAATCGAGCGAACATAAAATATAGGTCGTGATCGTGTTCAAAATGATTTTCCGTGAAATGTTTCGGTTTATTTGATCTTCGGGCTTTCGACCAAGGTGAGTCAAAGCCTCGCTTATAAAGTTTTCATTGTTTTAACTCCGCAATGGAAGATATATTGCTTGTTTTTTTGTGAAATTGAAACCAAATTGTTTTTGATACTTGAATATAATTCCATCACTACTAAAAGTATAGCTTTTTCTGTGTTACAGTTATTTACCAAGGAGGGTGGTAAGCTCTAATGGCATTAAATAAAATCAATTGGGTTTACAAACCCTAGTCCTGGGTTTTGAATCCGTTGGGACCCTACCCTACAAACAGACATTTTGTAGTTAGTATAGGAAGAAGGTTACATACTTCTTGGAAATAAATTTCTCCTACAGATGAAATTGTTAAGTATTACGGTACACGTGGCTCTTTAGTTGGGAAATCACTAAAAATTATTATAATTGACATACAGCCAAACAATTATACGTTTTGTGGAACCCAAAATATGCGTTCTATGTGTTAATTGTAATGCACCAACATCTTCATCATCATCTGAATAAACAATATCTTCCAATTCAGGCATATTTGGATCATTTGGATGTTCAATGCTAGTTTTTGAATCAACAACATTAACTTCTGTGCCAGCAACATTAACAGTTGAACTAACAACATTAACATTATTAGTGCTGTTTCCATCACTACCAGTATTAATATTATTAGTGCTGTTAATATAATCATCCTTTTCTTGATTAATCCTTGGCTCCTCTGTACTTGGAACCTCACTATCTTTCCTTTCAGTTGGATTTCCACTTTCATTCCCTGGATCTTCAGCATCCTTCTTTTCCTCCTCCCCTCATGGTTTGAATCCAGCATCAGGAGAATCCTTTGAACTAAAAGAGAATAGTGGATCTTGAGTCCATAATGGTAGCAGTATGTAATCTTTGCCAGGTACTATCTCCACTCTAGTTTTACCTGCATTGTCACATGCTTTTGTACATGCATTACCATTAGACTGATTCCTTGCAACAGCTGGCTTATAGTTCATAGAATTTGTTAGTGCATCTATATCAAAAAGCCAATTAGGTCTACTTCATGCAATATTAGATGTATTTTCACTAAATTGTACATGCAGGTTCTCTTCTACTATCCTAGTTCTACTGTTGAATACTCTTAATGCTTTGCTATTGGTAGAGTATCTTATAAAGAACCCTTCATCAGCCTTTCCATCAAATTTACCTAGGTGATATATGGTATTAAGGATTATAACATGACACCCAAATGGTCTCATGAAGCTTAAAACATGTTTTCTACCTAGAAAAAGTTTATAAGGGGTCTTGTTGTGAGGCTTGATAACTAACACCCTATTTTGGACATAACAAGCAGTATTAACCGCTTCAGCCCAGCAAGTTGTTGGCAATTTTGAATAAGCTAGTATAGTCCTAGCAGCCTCTATCAGTGCCCTATTTTTCCTTTCTGCTACTCTATTTTGTTGTGAAGTCCTAGCAACACTAAATTCCCTCTTAATACCCTTCATTTCACAAAACTGATTCATGACCTTATTCTTGAATTCAGTCCCATTGTCACATCTAATCACTTTCACCCTAAGGTCTATTAGATTTTCTATGCCTGTTATGAATGTTTTAAGGATTTCACTAGTTTTATCCTTAGTGGCTAAAAAGAAAACCTAACTAAACCTACTAAAATCATCTGTGACAACTAGGCAGTACATCTTCTTCATTAAACTCTTTACAAATGTTAGGCCAAACAAATCCATGTACAACATTTGTAATGGTTGGCTGATTGAACTGACTGTTTTGGTCTTACAAGAAGCTCTGTATTGTTTTCCCTTCTGACAAGCAACACTGGTTTGATTAATTTCAAAAAGTTTTGAAGGTAAACCTCTTACAAGGTTTCCCCTTACCAGTTTATTCATTGTTTTGAAATTTACATGTCCAAGCCTCCTATGCCAAAGATTAGATTCATCCGGTGTGGCTTTTTCAAAGAGACAAGTGAGACCTCCTTGGGGAAAAACATTCTTTAAGTCAACACTGTACATGTTATCCTTTCTAGGAACTTTAAACAAAACATGACTTTCATCAGTTAGCTTAAAGTCTGGAGACAGAACAACACATTTAATATCAGTAAAAAGAACACTATTCTTCTTGTCACACATTTGTGAGACACTGAAGAGGTTAAACTTTAGTTCCTTTACAAAATACACATCTTCAAAATCCAATTTTCCAGTTCTTATTTTACATTTCCCAGTAATTTTCCCTTCTTTGGTGCTACCTCTAAAGGTAATAAATCCTCCATTAATTTCTTCATAATCTGTAAGATAGGATCTGTTTCCTGTCATATGCCTAGAGCATCCACTGTCAATCACTCCTTTATCCTTTAAATCTTGTTATGGATTGCCGTGCACATAATAATAGGAAAATTAGTTTCTTTTGGGGACCCAAGCCATTACTGACTTGGACCTGCCTTGTGCATCAATATAGTCAAATCTTTTAAAGGTCATTGATGCACCATTGTTTCTGGAGACATGGTCTAAAACTTTGTGCTTTGGTTTTGATATCATCAAATAACTTTACATTTTACTATCATTTATCCCATACATTTTGCCCACTTTTATATCATTATTGCAAGATATTGGTACTTAATCGTTTAAAGTTTATAATTGTAGTAATTCTAGAGTGACTTGTGAAGAAGAAGCTAAAAGGCGTAATTCTGGAGCTAAAACAAAGACATTTAAAGAAAACCATTATCTGCTACTATAATGTTGGATCCATTACTGAATATATCTTGAACCTTTAGCTTGCAAAGGGTTTGTTACTTTAGATAAATCCAAAGCAACAATAATGAAACACTAATTGAACACTATTGATTTTGCAGAAAACTAAACCCCCCCCCCCCCCCCCCCCCCCCCCCCCCCCCCCCCCCCCCCACCAGCATTAAGATGAATAGTATTAAGTAAACACAAGAGATTCTTCATCAAACTCACACTTTATATTATAAATTGCAATCTTTTGTACAAGGTTACAAGATATGATTGCTAATTGAGCTCTATTGATCTTATTTATTAACTATGCCAGGTTCCTTGTATACAATAGGAAACCCTATATGGGCTTACCAAAGGTGAAAGGGATAATGCATAATCTATTCCTAATTTAAACTACTTGCCATATCTCTACAGCACTAACTATTATATGCTTATTGCAGCACTACTTACTAACTACAGCACTAACTATACTAGTGACAGTCACCCCTCAACCCCCAACTTTCTTGCAGTACTAACTATACACTAATAGTACTAAAGACTTAGTCTATTTTTTTAATCTTTCTCGGCAGCACTAAATCTTTACTAGCAGCACCAATGTTGAACCAGCATCAGTAAGTTGTAAAGTCTTCTAAAACCTAACATATACGCCATATCCATCAAGGAAGATATGGCGTATCCATGCCAGCTCATCACAAGAAACGCGTAATGATCAATTCCTGATTTGGCGTATCTACTAATCACCTATACGCCGTATGCACCAACTGGCCATCAGTCAAAGATTGACAGTTATTATGATTGAAGGCAATTAATACTAATTGATTTGATCTTATCATGAACTCCAAGGAAATCACCCCAATACGCCGTATGCCGTCAATTCTATACGGCGTATCGGGCATTTTTTAGAAACTATAAATAGAGGACTCAACTATGAGTTTTTGGTGTGCAATATCATATTCTCTATATAGTATACATTAAAGTTTGAATTTTAGAAGCTTAGAAGAGCAACCAAGGTCAAGCATCAACTGTTGGATTTTAGAAGACTTTACAATTTACTGTTGCTGGTTCAACATTGGTGTTGCTAGTGAAAATTTAGTGCTGCTGAGAAAGATTGAAGAAAATAGACTAAGTCTTTAGTACTGTTAGTGTATAGTTAGTATTGCCAGTACATTGTTAGTACTGCTAGTATAGTTAGTGATGTTAGTAGTAAGTTAGTGCTGCTAGCATATAATAGTTAGTGCTGTTAGGAGATATGCATGAGTTAAATTAGGAATAGATATGCATTATCTCCTCACGCGTTTTGTAAGCCCATTAGGGTTTCCTTGGTGTATAAAAGGAAACCTAGGCATAGTTAGTAGTGTTAACAATAAGATTTCACTAACAAAGATGATCTGAGGGTCGGGGAGGATAGAAATGAAAGTAGGCCATTTTATTAGAATGCCCCCGAGCACAGGACCCCCCCCCCCCAAGCCAGTCATGTGACTTTATCAAGCGAGGAAACAAAACAACACCCCCCTTATGCACCGCCCACAAAACAAAACTCGTTTATCCTCACCCCCACCCCACTGGATTCATTCCCGCCGCCCCCGGGCCCGGCACTTTAACTCCCCCCCCTCTCGTGACACCCCCCTCCCCCCCCACACCCCCTATTTAACTTGTACATTCCATTCCCCAGTCCCTATCGTGTCACCCACCTATACTAACCACATCCCCTGTCCCAATCTCCCCCCATCTACGTCACCATATTTTAAGGCTAACAATCTTCCCCCAATATGTGGACATATAGAATTACTTACAATGTTCCTATCATGTATAAATACAACACATATAAAGTCTTCCAAAGCGCTTCCAAAGCTGAAGATGTCTTTCGAGTTCTCCTTGTCTTGAAACTTGTACTCCAGCTTGGATCTTCAGTGTCTTTACTTGTATAGGAACCATTGTAGTATGCACGAGTTAGATTAACTTCCCCCCATTTCATGCAGCATGTCTTAAAAATCTTTCTTCATAGACTCCTTTTTGGCAATGTTTTTGAATCAGCTTCCCCCCAAACCAACATCCCTTTCTTGAGTAGATCTTGAAACTTTGTTGTAGCTTGAACAATTCTTAGAGAGAGAGAGTATAGAGAGACGCCACCCCCCCCCCCCCCCGCGCAACAGTGGGTAGAAGTGTCCTCTCTCCACACCAACGGTGTGTGTGTGTGTGTGTGTGTCATTAGGGCTTGGTGAATATTCGTTTGGGGGTGCATGCGAGAAATCAGCATCAATTCTTCTCACATATTCATTATACTTCATAAACCATGCTAAGTAAAGTAGTATACACTACTTCCCCCTAGAAGTTGACATGGTAACATCAAAGTCAACTAAGTCTCGGATGTACACATTTTCCCCCATGATGGTTGCGAACTCTCAGAAGCATCATTGTCGTGTACGCCCATATACTCAAGAAGTTTTTGTCTTAAGCACAAATCTTGAAATCCAAACAAAGCATTGCCCTCTTGTCTTTAGAAACTGTAGAGGAGATGAAGCAAGAATCAAGAAAACTTTGTATAATCAAGGTCTTGTATATGAATGTTGTTGAAGAACTTTGAAAATAGTACTTAGACTGTGAAGTACCATTGTCTTGGAATCCCGTGAGAATTGCTGATTACATCTCAACCTTTAAACTCTCTGGCTAACTTACCAACCTCGTACTCTATCGGCTATTGCTGTGATCACTTGGTGAAGTAAACCCGATATACCAAACTTGAAAATGAAGTAAAATCCCCCAAATTTGTTACTTAAGCTTGCATTGTTGTTGATTGAAGAACGGTGCAAGATTAAATTTATAAGTACTCTATACCCAACCAGAAAAGTATAAGAAGTACAACACCTCTTGAAATTATCCACATCGTCTTCTGTATGTGACATTGAGTACTACAATGTAACTCCTTTAAGTGATAGTTAACATGGTCTGCAACCAACCACCCCTGACTTCTGGTAACTAGATAATTCAAGTCTTAATCATAAGCTGTATACGTTCAAGCAAGTCATCAATCGATAGATTGGTCCCCCACCTGCGCCTGGGATCGCCAAATAGACCCCCGGCCCCCGAGTCTCGCCATGCTGACAATATGCTAGAGCCCCCTCCCCCTTCCCCCCCGCTGCTAACCACTTCAATCTCAAATAAGGGATACCAAATCAACTTCGTAATCACTTGACATCGTAGTCCGAATCTTTAGCCGTTTGTCATTTTAGTGAATCTTTTTAGGATCGTTTTGGCATTAAGTGTTGTGTTTGCTTTGGTGTTTATGTTTTGATTTATCTTGATGATCATATTCCCAAATTCAGTCACATGCCCAAAGTCGGTCACATGCCCACCTGATGCGCGGATCGACCTGCACATTTCAATATATTTCGCTTGAGAAACAGAGCTGCATATTTCGCTTGAATTCTACACATTTCGCTTGGTTTAAGGAAATTACACATTTCGCTTGGTTTAAGAAAAATGTTTTGCTTGAGAAAAAATTGCACATTTCGCTTGACAGGAAATTGCACATTTCGCTTGAACTCTTCCAACATGTCTCGCTTGAAGAAATTTTGCATATTTCGGTCGGAATGTGACTTGACCTACATATTTTGCTTAATAATACATATTTCGCTCCATTCCAGAACACATTTCGCTCCCTTCAAACATGTTTCGCTGTATTCAAAACACATTTCGCTTCCTTCAAACATGTTTCGCTGTCTTCAAAAATTCTTCAAAAACCCAGAATTTTTTTGTAACACCCCTATTTTTACAATATAGTAGTGGAAACTAATCTGGGTATTACTTCATAGTACAACAGTCACAATCATAGAAAACCCCCCGACTCCCCCCAAAACCCCCCCCCCCCGACCCGACGGTTTTAAACCCCCAAGATACCGTTCTCCCCACCCTCCCCCCCCCACTTCCCTTAAAATCAGAGTTTTACAAAGGCAGGTCCCAAAATCTAGAAACATAAAATGTAAATGATAACAAGTTTTAGCCATCTTCAAGTCCGTGCCACTCTGTACCATAGGTTGCTCAATTACCTAAGATAAACATGCTAAAAGGGTCAACACAAAGGTTGAGAGACATTCATAGGTTTATGATAAATATTTTGAATACAAGTCATAATAGATAGTGGGTTACGTTGTTATATACCTATAAGTGTAATAATTGGAAAGAGTACAATTATTATGGAAAATTGTATTATCATGGAAAATAGTATTATTGCCCTAAGCTCATGAATCACATATTTAAACTCAATAGAACCGGGAGCCTCTATCTGAAGACATACTAGGAGTCATTATCAAAAGAGATACTTTGAACTACTATCCAAAGAGATATTAGGAGATATTACCCAAAGAGATATTGGGAGATACTACCCAAAGAGATATTAGGAGATACTACCCAAAGAGATATTGGGAGATACTACCCAAAGAGATATTTCTCGCGTCTCTTACCCCGGCCCCCCCCACCAAAATATCATCAGCCCCCCCCCCCCCGATAGCACCTCCACCGCCCCCCCTTTACCGGCCGCAACCCCCCCCACTCCACCTCCCCTTGTATTCATAGTTTATAGCAGGTATCACGGGTTTATAAAGCATTCAAAAGATTGAAATGTGAGGTTATGAACTCATTAAGTCTTTGAAAAGTAATCACATTGTTATAAAATAAATGAGTATGTAAAAGAGTTTGTAACAAGCATGTATCCCCCTCACGGGTTTATAAAACATGTAAATAAGTAAAGGCGAGGTTATGAACTTCACTTGATAGGTAGTTGCAATAAATATTCCAAAATGAAAGCTGACGACCTTATCACAATCTTAACAGGGAAGGCTGATATAGCAAAATGATACGCCCCCTCACACCCCCCCCCACGCCCACCCCCACCCGTCCACCGCCTAGGCAATAATAAATCAGGATAGCATACAGAAAATATTTGCATTCATGGTTTAAGCATGTATCCCCCTCGCGGGTTTATGAAATATTTGAAATATTGAAATGCGAGGCTATGAACTCACCTTAACAATATAGAGAAATCTGAGTGATAACAAAGGTATATGAAATGAAAGTAACGGCTCCGTCATAAACAACCTAGGGTAATATGTCAAGTCTTAGTTTGATTGAATTATTATGGAGTATTGTATCACCATTCGGGCCATCATAATTCAGAGGTCATTCAGTAAACGTTTAAGGAGCTAGGGCACTTTAAATCGTAAACCTAACAACTCAGTCAGAATGTAATACCAAGATGAAACCCCTTAATATGAAGCTCCCTAGTATTGTGATGCGATATAGATTCGGGACAGGATAGTTATAACATAATCGGTTTTAAGTGTTTTACTTAATAACTGGAAATGATAAGCACGTCAAATTTTAATTAAAGTTATGTTTTATAAGGTTTTGAACACATCTCTACACTTTTTCAAAATGTTACATTTTAGACCCTTAAGAATGAAAAATGGCAAAATATACCCTCGGAGTTTTCACTTTTACAAGTTTGGTCCTTCTAGTTTAAAAGATGTACAAAGTAAACCTTGTATTTTGGAAAGTGACATAATAGACCCCTATAGTTATAACTTTGATAAAATGACATTTTCAGTCCCTTTAGTTACAAGTTTCAGAAAGTTACGATATATACCCCTTGCATGGATAATATTTACAAAACAAGTCCGAATGGCCATGCAAGCTTATTTTAACATTACAAAAGATATTTGCAGGTTATAGCTTATTAGAATAATCTAAAATATGAAGGTTTAACGTAACGAAAGTTTAAAATAATGATTCGTTAAGCTAAAAATCAAAACGGGTCAAATTAGGGTTTTAAAATGAAAACGCGTAGGTTTTTAATTAAAATTTTATCAAGACTTTATAAAAAGTTTAAAATAACATTAGTTTAACTTATTAGAATAGATTATAACAACATTTTATCATAATAGCTTTTAGATTAATTAAAAACACAAAATTAGGGTTTCGGGTGTACGATTTTGGATCAAAAAGGAAAACGCATGGATTTTGAGCTTTAAAATTTTAACAAGAGATTGAACATGATCATATGACATTCATAAGAGTGTAGAAGCAGAAGTGGAACCTTTAGAACCCGGGTTTGAGCTTTATTGATCAAGAACGGATCGAAATGGGTCGAATGCCACTCGTACGCCTAGAAATGGAGTCTCAGGGCTTCAAGGCTTCAATTCTTCACTTGAATTATGCACTTGGGACTTCTTAGGAACTTCTTGAGTAGAGATTTGCTGCTATTGTGGGTTATAGAAGAAGATGTGTTGGTGTGCTTTAAAATGAAGGGTGCGAAGCCCCTTTTATAGGTTCAAATGGTCTTGGAGGGTAAGCAAAGGGTAATGTGGTGTCAAATCCTTAGAGATACTAAGTAAGGAAGTCCAGTAGGTGACAAGGAAGGGCTATGCATGCAGCTAAGCAAGGTGGTAAGGTTGTAGATGGTGGAGGTGGCCGTAGCTTAGACAAGCAATAAGGGAGGTGATGTCGAACCTTGATGACCAAGTTAAGAGCTTAGAGATGCTTGTAAGCTATTTACTACTGAAGTATCATGGTCATGGAGGGGCATTCTTGCTTGGTTACTTGATAAAATGGGTCAAAACTAGCCAAAAAGGGTCGCGTGTTTGAATAGGGCACGGGTTAGGGTTTTAAGATTATTTTTTGAGTGAATTTGATTAATAATGATGGAATATGGATTGTAATGTTTATATTATGAGTTTATAACATGATTTGATCATTGGTTTGGGTTTAAAGTGGGTAAAACAAAGAAATGAGTCGTGGGTTGGCTTAGGGTTCGAACTAGGGTTTTTAGGATTCAATTTGCGTACATTGAGGTTATAATGATGGAATATGATTTGTAATGTTGTAAATCAAGTATTTAAAACTTATTTGACTAATGGTTGAGGTTAAAAACGGATAAAAATAAAGAAACGGGTTACGGTTTAGAAAATAGCTCGGGTTAGGGTTTCTTAGTTTGATTTCTTGTAATTTCATGAAATGAGAAGGAATATGGAATGTAATTGAAGTGCATGAATTGCTTATAACTTGTACTTAATAGATTGTACAAGTTTCCTTATAAAAACGGAGGTAAAATAGCTATTTTGGATGTCGTGCATTAATGACTTGTACATTATGCTTTAAAGAACTTGTACCTTATTTTGGAGGGAAATTATATTTAAATAAGATGTTATATTACTTGTACTTGTGCTTTAGTAGCTTGTACATTTACTTTAGATATTAACTTTACATGGAATTAGGGTTTTAGAGGTATACGATGACGGTTTAAAGCTTGTCTTGATATAAC
>BQNB010175872.1:0-13116 GCA_026074375.1 Tanacetum coccineum
TTTGTGTGTCTTTGAAAGTCATATGTAATAGTTAGAAGTCTTTTTGGTTAGCTTTGGTTTTTCTCAAATTCTATCAAGTTTTGTTAAGTCTTTCTCATAAGTCAAACTGTCCATTTTGATTTTAAAATATCAGCAGCTTTAATTAGTTTTTAGCTTTTAAATTTTTGAATACAAGCTCATTAGGAGCTTGTGTTCATCTGTTTTAACTTTATTTAAATTTTTAAGCTTATTTGGTTGCTCACTCTGGGCCTTCATTTTGCCATTTTTCTTTAGAAAAGAAAACCAAAGTTTTTCCCCTGGTGCTAGCTCCCTTTTTCTCAACACTTTTTCTTGGTTTCCTTAGGTTAGAATGGTTTAGCTTTTTGGCTTTTCTAGACAGACCTTAAGCTGCTCTTTAAGGCCATATACCTCACTAAGCCTAAAAGTCCCTCTAGTGCTTAAAATTTAAGCCCTTAGGTGCCCTTTTGACTGTTTTGTCTGACAGTATTTAGCCATTTGCTTATTTGCCATTTTTCTTGCTTTTCTGCCTATCTCTTGTGCTTATTCTTGTTATTACTTGCTTATTAGGTATAGTTTCATTTCTGTCTTTGCTTATTTCTGTCTTTTACTTGCTTATTTTGCCCATCAAAGCTTGCCAGTTTAGCTTGCTTTAGGACTTAGTGTAAAAGAGCCAAACTGCCCCTTTTATTTGCTTATTTTCCCTGGCTTATTTTAGTTTGAAAGTGCTTATTAGGTGTTAGTGTAGGATTGTTTTTGCTTATTTGTGTTTTGCTAGTGCTTATTTGCCTTTAAAATAGCCCATCAGTTTAGCTTTTGTTTGCCTTAGTATAAAAAGTTAATACTGCCATCTGTTTGTGCTTATTTTCCCAGCTTATTGTGAGTTTTGAAAAAAGTTCCTTTTTTAAATTTGCTTAATTTTGTGTCCTTTATAAGTTTTTTAAAAAAAAGAAAAAAAAAGGTTTTTATAAAAAGAGAGAGGCCCAGGCTCGAACCCTGGACCTCCCCCTTTCAAAGCCACCCACACTCACAAACTCATACCGCTGTGCTACAATAGCTCATCCGATATGAGTTTGTTTTATTAAATACTTAAGTCCACTTAAGCCCATTAAGCCACCACCCACTTTAAGCTTAATAACAGCTTATTTATAAGCTAAATTTTCAGTTTTAAATTTTTCTTAGGATCTTTATAGTTTAATTCATTTTCCCTAAATTTTTTAGAATTTTTTATAATCGTTTAATATTTTTTAACATTTATTTTTTTTAAATCTGTTTTTTAATTATAATAAATTAAATAAAAATCAAAAAAATATTTTTCTTTTTTAGAAAATTTTATTTTATCATTTTGCATCTAGGAAAAATAGAATTTCTTTCGTAAGGTCATTTTTGCAAAAATTCACTTTTTAAAGAACGGGTTTCGGACCCGATTTTCGTTTTCGTGTTTTTGAACTCAATTTAACTCCGTTTTCGTTCTAGTTTTCTTGAAACTTCCTTTTTATTCAATTTAAGTCCATTAAAAGTGAAAAAATCAATTTAGGTTAGTTTTTGAAAAATTAGGGTTTTTAGTGTGTCGTTTTAGCTTCTCATTTTCGTTTTTAGTATAATTTGTGTAATTTTCTCGTTTTTAGTGTAGATTGCTTTATTTTTCCCGTAGATTTAGAAATCCAAATCTAAATCTTTTTCATTCAAACATCAAATATCAAACCGACTTTCGACTTTCCAATTCACTCCTCGTTGGGACTACGACCCGGGAATATCATATCCTATACTACTTCCGGTTTCATTGATTTTTTTAGATTATCCTTATTATATATTTTATTATATATTATTATATATAAAAAGGTGTAGTTTAATCGAATCAATGTATATGTTCTTGAGTGTGTATTGTTGCGTTTGAGATTAAGTTTTTAGATGATGTTATGGTGGTTTGGTCAGGTTATATTCCTCATTTGCAGTAGCAGTTTTGGGGGTGTGTTTGTTTCTGGTTTTTACGAAAAAAAAACCGTTCTTTTTGATGGCCGGCCCCTATATTGATAAGGGGGCCGCCTGTATTAAGGTGGCCGGTCCCCTTAGAGATCAGGGGGCCGCCCATCTGACGACTTATTTTCCTGATTTTTCGATTTTGGTAAATTTTAGTGATTTTTAAGTGAGATGTGATATTTTTATTTTTCTATTATAATTAGGTATTTTGGATAAGTAGGTGAAGTTTATTTTGGTAATATGATTACTTTGACAGAAATTAAAGGTTTTACCCGTTTTGTTCCATCATTCCTAGACCTAGACGCAAGTAATTGAACGACTCTCGTTTAAGAGGTTTAGTTAGAATGCCGGCGATGTTGTCTTTCGACGAAACCTTTTCGATGGAGATATTTCCCTTTTGAACATTGTCACGAAGGAAATAGTGATGAATTTTAACGTGTTTAGTGTGACACCCCGTGAATTTCATGTTATTATTTTAAACTATTCCGATCATTATTCTTGACTTTTATACGTTACGTTTAAATCTGGCAATTTTCCGAGAAGTTGTCCCGCGTAAATCTGAAAAACGTCATTGGACGCATTCTGCCTTAGAACTTTGATTATCCTAAGTGTTATATGCATTATTTTATCATTCTAAAGCGTTACGTAGTTTACGTGCACCCCCAGTTATGATTTTTATGTTTTTCGCGTATAATTTGCGTTTTTCACGTTTTTATCAAACGGAACCCCGGAAACCCGTATCTTTTCGTGTAAACTCTAGTTATTGTATATCTTGGATTTAGAAGTCAAAAATTTTATGGTCACCCCTCCCCTAACCCAAATCCCACGCATACATACACATTTAATTAAAGATCATGGAATCTTTCTACTTTAATTTAAATTTTGGCTTCTCATGCAAGGTGGTGGCATTTTGGAAGCATGCTCCCATGCACGGTACATGGAGCTTGTATTTTAGTTTAACTTTGGACCACTTCTCCACTAACTCAAAAACATGGAATCTTGATTTAATTTCAAACTAGTGATCAAGCTTGAACCCCATGGCTCTTGCTGCGTCCAAACCCACAACCACACACACCTTTGGTGTGTGTTGGTCACCTATACACTTGATACCAAGTCTTAAACCACGCCTTTTGTCCTATAAATACCATGTTATTTCACACTTAGGGTTCATTCATTTCTTGCAAGCCACCAAGTTTTCTTTTTTCTCTTTTTCTCCTCTTTGGCCGCAACATCAAACACACACATACACACATTCATAGCTTTGATTTCTAGCAAGATTTATCCATTTCAATCTCATTCCTATTCATATCTAAGGGTGTTCCAAGTGTTTGATAATTGTTTTCAAAGGTTTATAAGATTTTAAGAGTTAGGGTTTTGATTATTCAAGTGGGTTTTGCAATATTTGATATTAGGTTTTAAGATCTAAGGTGTTCAAAGATATATCTTATATTTTCATCTTGATTCTCTTCTTCTTGTAAGTATTTCAAAATCCTTCTTGTGATATCTTTATGGTTCTTGAATCCTTATTCAAGAACAAGGCATATGTGTTTGTGAACTTTTGAAAATGGAAGAAATATATATATATATACTAGTTGCAAAACCCGCCCGTTGGGCGGGTATGACTTATGGTTATTGTTTTCATTTTTTTTGGTTAATTATTGTTAGATGTGCTAGTTAGCTTCATAAACCTGACGAATTTAAAATGAACGTATATAAATAATAAATAACGACAAATTTCTTAAACACAAAAACTGGAAGAAAAAAGGGATAATGTGAGCATCGACCTTCCCCTTGATAGTGGTGCGCCTCTACTTTGTGTTGGTATTACTCTTTACAGCCTGTTGCGTTACTATGGCATTGATAAGCTTAGAATGCATGTTGGTGTGGTTGGTCTTGATGGGTTAGGCCATGTCGCTGTTATATTTCTTAAAGCTCTTGGCATTAAAGTTACTGTGATAAGTCATAGCCCAAAGAATGAATGAGCAAATACTGTGATAAGTCATAAGTTACTGAATTTGAGATAAAACAGTATCAAGCTGAAGAATTGTGTTATATACAAAACTCTAAGAGCACGGATTATAGCATTGTATAAGGCAAATAAAAATTATGAGAATTTGAGTGCAATTTCAGTCGGCAAGTACCTTTTGTTGATTATATAACACAAAACTTATAAGTCCAAATACCAAATAATGATATGGTTTATTTTGTGCAACTAAACGTTTTTACATGCTTTGGACTCGATAAAGAAATTCCTACCTAAAAAGGATCAACGGAAGGACAAGGAGAAGAGCAAAGCTCAACCGGTTACAGGTATTACTATTGCCAATACTTCTTAGTGGCACAATTATTACTATTGGTTGAATCATGTGTATAGTCAAATTTTAGTACTTTTAGGCATACTCAAAATTTGAACATACAAAAAGTAAGTTTGCCTTTATTTATAAACTGGAATAGCAAGGGATACTTATTACTTCTTCCTTGCTGCTCATTAGCCTACAAAAATTTACAACTGTGAGAAACATAATGAACTTATTCCCTCATTCTTACATCCTAAACACAAATTGCTAACCAGACTACAAGTAAAAAAGGGGGTGTCTGATTACTTAATCTTTTGGCTTTGTTGCAGATCAGCGTACAAGAATTCACAGATCCACTGGAACTAATTATCTTAATCCTAATCTTGATCTGCACATCAGACTACAAGTAAAGAGGGGGTGTATTTTCCGTAAAAGACTTAGCTAACAAACAGCCTAGCCACTAAAGTATGTACTTGACTACTTCATTAACTGCATACAGATAATTGTTCAAAGACTTATAAAACAGTTTATCAGCTTATCATGTTTGTTTTGAATTCAGATATATTATTACATGGGAATATCTGGAAAGAGAAATTCTTTCATTTAACTGCCGAGATGATGTAGCACAACGTTGCAGCCTAATTTTTGCAGCTTGAACTTGCCACCCGATAATCTATAAAGGGATAAGATAATAAATTGAGGAATAGGTACCACAACAATGTTAGTTCATGATGCAATAAACTTGTATGAAGAGTTGACTATGTGATGTTGACTATCACGAGCATTTGAAGGAACGCTCACAGACGGGAAATCATCTAGAGCTCTTATACCGGTCTTGATTAAGTCGACATCTGGGCACTCCACTACAGCAATTACAGGTCCATGAAGTTGATTCATGTCTATCAATTTAACAGTGAAGGAATAGTATGTTATTATTTTGAAAACACCATAGAGCTATTTTATGAACAATGTAATACCTGAATTCACTTATTGTTCTTTGTAAGATCTTTTCAGTATCTTTTGGGTTCCCAACATAATCCACCTGGATATTTTCACATATAATGGTTAGAAACTTAGAATATATGATTGTTTAGTGAAAAATCAAACAGAAACATATTTACCTTTTTAATTTTATAAAAGTCAAACCTCACCTTAAAATTGGAAGTATCTTTGGACAAGGAAGGTTCTGATAAAGCTTGGCAAGCTTCACGAAACACCATTACCACATGGATTGTCAAATATGATGGAAACTATACAAGATAAATGCTAGTACTCCGAACATCAAAGCTGAAGATAGAAAAGTACCAAATTATAGTTTGACCTTAACCCTTTTCTTTTGCAAACAGTTTTGATAGCATCATAACAAAATACTGGAACTTACCTTTTGTACAAGTAAAAAAAGGTATTGACGATTCTAAGTAAGAGTATTCTGCAGTTGTTTTCATGCCCTACTTTTGTTTCATATATCCCCTGAAAAGTAATTAAATAGACAACGTTTAATAAGAAATATTTGCACAGCTTGTTCATCTATAAAAACAGATTAATCTACAATTGCATTATTTGGCTTAGGCATAACTGGCCTCCACTTCAGGATCTGCTTGTCCAAAAGGTATTAGATAGAGGACAAGATGTCTTCACTCCTCGCATAGTCGCATGTATGATATACACATGCCCTTACGATATTCCTTGTGGCTTAGTAACTGTAGTAATAGAGAGGTTGCCTGCCACTCTATGGACTAACTCGTATGTACTCGTGCATGCCTCTACATCTTTCTCCATGCCTAAGCCTTCATAGTGTCACAACTATGTGATTTGTCCAAAGCAGGTTGTATGGGAGGGAACACGAAGTCGAAAACAGTTGCTCTTGAGTATATATTCTGCAACACTGGACAAAACATCAGCAAAATAGAAAGTACTTCAGACCAGTTTTATCTTAAGCAATGCAATTTATTCTTAGAATTAACCAATACACAATGACAATATAGTAATGAGATTCTGGGAACACATAGACGGTTAGCAACGAATACTTACAGCTTATTTCCTTCATGAAATCATCGATAGTCAAATCAAGAGGGAACCAACCATCAACGTCTTTTCCATTAATGTTGTACTTTTGTTGTTGTTGTGGGAATTTTGTAGCTGCATTTGTGCAGTTGTCTAGCTTTATGTCCAGAAGGCAAACTCCTAAATTATCTTTAGTTAGTTGTAAGTTACAATATTTGAGGGTCCCGGGCACCCCCATTGATATAGCCGCAGAGTACCCCTCCCCTGATGATTCTTGAAATAGACATGGGAATCCGCCTTGGGCTACCACCAATGGCTCCATACCTAAATATATGCATGAAAAAAAACATATTTATAGAATGAAGCTGGTATTCTGATGTTTTAATGGCGGAAGAAGTCAAGAACTTACCGTTTAACATTAGCCATTTTTTTGCCTAGACAGGGGGCAGGACCAGGAGCGGGCTGACCAGGACCAGGGATGGCTTGCAACCGTGCCCGTCTTGGAGGTTTGTTATTGCTGAGATGACATTGTTTCGCGAAAGATGAATGTATCAACAGGAAACAAAAGAGTAACTCCTTGATCATATCTTGGAGGTTTATTATTGCCGAGATGACCTTCTTTTGGTAGAGATGTATGCATTAACAGGAAACCAAAGACCAACTCATTGAAAAAAGGTCATAGCATGTTTATTAAAAAACATGCTTTATGACCGATCATAAACAAATAACATGAATGGAATGTTTTCAGAAAATTATGCTAATCGTTAGGCACGAAATGTTCATGGTCTGAACCGAATAAACCAGAATTCAGATTATAACTGATGATTTTAAGAAGCTCACGTAATTATATTAGATTCTGAGCATGATTTCCCCTGTTGAGTTTCAGAAAATAAGAAACTCTCAAATGGAGGGTGAAGAAAATTTAGGAAGAAAATGGAGATTTATAAAATATAGAGGAAGATCAATAGATCATGGTCAGCTAATTGTGTCCACAAATTAAACCTATTTATAGGTAGCTAAATATGGCACTAACATTCGGAGATTGAAACTAACTTGACTAATTTCTGTTTACGTCTTCTAAAATTTGTACTACATCAGCCTTCATAGTGTCACAACTATGTTAGTTGTCCAAAGCCCACACCAAAACAAAATAAAATAATAACGAAAGAAAAAGAAATCACGTGAAAGGAATATGAGAACTAAAACACACTTACGGCTTGAAGGTTTGAAGGCAAATGATGATATGGTTTATTTTGTGCCATGAAAATTTTAGAATATTATATGTTATATAATTTGTAACATCTGATTATGGAAGTGACACGAATTGTTGTATAGGCACATCATAATCAATCATGGACATGTTATAAGCACATATTTATAATAAAAATCTTACCTTCGGATGGACAGTTGGTTACAATTTGGCTTACTTGACTAAACCACCAGTCATGAGTCCACCTGGTTGAAATAGGTCACCTTCTAACATCACACTCTTGGTTTTAACTTGTCGATCAAAAGCAACATGCTAGCCATATGTAGTTATTTATTAATAAGAAAATACATAATTTTAATACGAAATTTCCAAAATATTTTAATATATGGAATACGACATAAAGATTGTGTAATATTATTTGTACAATAACGTACCATCTCTGCAGCAGCATTTGTCCTGCAGATAAAAGTTTCATCAAACACAGATTCCATTGCATTCTAAATAAAATATAGATTAATACTAAATATATGTATAAAACCAGATTAGTAATAGGATTAGACTCACACGCTGATCCATTTGCAGGTTAGCCTCCTCCAGTGTTTGATTTGAATCAGACAATTTCGGCAAAGGTGTCTCTTTGCCTTCATCAAATAAGTCCATGATGATTACCTTTTAGAATCAAGAAAGTAAAATGACGAGAACAGAATATAGAGAATTAACTGGGACATTAAGCTAATTTGTTATCATATCATCAGGTTCAGACCTTTTTTGGTTCTACCCCTTTGAGTGCTGATACTTGCTCATAAAGATTCCGTAATGAGGCCTATATAGTAATACAAAGGTCAGTGCATTGTAACTTGTAGACTACAGTAAAAAAACTAATAATAATATTATGACAAAAAGACTTAACCTACATGAGATCTTGTTGGAAGATCAAAAAAAATGTAGTACCTTTATGCTTATGTGTGTGATTGTTTCACTCTTGTCTCTCAAATCAACCAACTTCAGAGCTAGAGATAGACCTCAACGGACAGCTGTCCCACATCACTGAGAGATATTAAGAACTATTCATGCGCACGATTTACAAACCCCAAATGGAAACATGATTAGTCCATATATCTTTTAGAAGTCTCATAGTTATAAAAGTTACACCGAATCAGGGTAGGAGCTATTTTAAAGTTCTCTAAAGTCTAAGCTCATCAACCAAAAGTTCCTATAGACCATGTGAAGATCAAGTAGCGACAAAAGTCAAAATACTAAAAAATTATGAATATAAATGAAGAATTTAAATTAACATAATAGAAGGACAACCTAGTCAGGAGCCTTTTTTAATGGAACAGGAACATTCTCCTTCTGGAGTTCCATCTCATCATTGTAACCAAACTTACGCAAAACGGTCTACGTGTTCTTAATGCGACCTTTTTCGATAAAAAGAGCATGAAGGAAAATAAATCCTGTCAGGGTAAGCCCATGCTAATTGACCCATTCGGTTGCACAACTCTCTTAACACCCCCTATTTCAGGAGGTTGTAGAGGAGAATTAAGACACTTAACCTGCGAAGAAAATCATCAAAGTATCTCTTTATGCCTACACATAAACACTAAATAGAAAATCTGGTAAGAAGCTCTTTATGCTCTTACTTATAGCTTTGTGTGTCTAACTGTCTATATACCTTTTAAATTGAATATTCATGTGGCCCAATGTTCCATATGTGTCGTGGTAAATAGCTTTTCTCCACTGAGACAAATTGATTGGCAAAATAATTGATGAGGGATTTTAGAAACAAAGTGTATACCTAAGTATGGAAGGATATGGTATCCGATAACAATTGCAGTCCTAGCAAAGATGAGTTTAAAAAGCCATCCTATTTTTCTTTCAGCCTCTTCTTCGATTGCGCATTCATCTGGAAACCATGATTACATGTATAAATATTATAAATGATTAGCAGCAGTTAAACCATATCTTCCCAAACAATTGGTTCTTCTAAAATGGAATAAGATAAAAACAAATCATCCATGACTAAACACAAATCAGATATTTAAATCTTAAGGAACTAAAATTCTATAAGAATTAAATCATTGATAACACATAGTGACAACTTTATGCAAACTCGCACAGAAAAAAATTATGTAATCCACACACATTGACGTGAGGATATAATGTAGGAGTAGGCTGAGGACCGTATTGTAAAGGTGAATAATATTAGGGTTTATAAGAATTATGAATGATAATATTAGTTTAATGATAATATTAGGTTAAAGAATTATGAATGATATATTGTAGAAAAATGCGTGTTTTTTTAATCGAATCTTTTCCAAATTAAATCATTAAAAACTGTGATGACATGGCAAACATGATGACGTGGCATAAAATTGTCGAATGCCTCCTGTTATATATAATGTAGATATATATATACTTTTAATATTATTGGTAAGATGAGTTTATTTGTGTGTTGCAACAATAGTAATAATGGGATTAGGATATATTAAGAGTAGTTTTGTTGGTTGGTTTAGTAGAGAATAGGATTAGGTTAGAATAAACACTATTGTGAAGTTTGGATGGATTTATGGTAGCGTTTGCGAAATGTAAGGTTGTTGATCCGAATTTGTTTTAGGGTTTTGGGTGACGTAAAAATGTTTTCGTTAGTCAAGAAGGTTGTTTTTGGAAAGCTTGTTTTGAATAGATAGAGTTTCATATATCGAACACTAAATGCGGATTTAAAACGGCCAAGTTATGGCGAAATGAATTTTGGAACACTTTTCGGAAAAATAATTTATAAGGTTGCTGATTGGAATTATAAAAGGGGGTTTCAGACACTTTCAGGCATATTTGAGCTTTTAAAAGGTTGGCGAAACATATAGAAACATTAGTAAACTAAGTAGGATCATTAGAAACGTCATGAACGTGTTTATGTGATGTCGAGATTTATAAAAACATTGGACTTCTAAAAATAGCAACTTTTGAAATATATTGGCGAGACGGATATAGAAGTTAAGTGCTTAGGTTTAGATAGAGCGTTTTGAAAATATGGAAACATAACAAATATAGGGGATGGTATTAACGTCCGGAAATACTAAACTGATGCGGTCGTCGTAAGACTTCTACACGAAGTTTTACAACTCCCTAGGCAGAGTACCTAACCGTTGTAGTAGTAGTATAGGCAAGACTCGGGGGTTGTTATCGTTCTCTAGGGGAATAGGTTGGGAAGGCTTGATCACGGTCTAACAGAATTCTAAGGGTTGAGGGAAGATTCTTTTTGTGTTTTTATATTTTATGAAAGCAGGTAAAATCATATATTGGAGAGGTGGTTGGTTTTAGCTATTAAACTAAATATAAACTAAACTACTGGTGATAACAATATAATAAAAGACTGTGTTTATTTAATCATGTATTACTCCCTAGATTGCTTCTCCTAGTGTTGTTGCTTTGTCACACTTGTGATGATCTATGTAATTATTTCCTAAGTCATGAACGAATTACACGAACCCGCCGTCTATTTAATATTCCGTTAAGGCAACGCACAAGTAAGGTAGTATGAAGACTATTACAAGGCCCCTAAGAGTATATTAAATGCATTTGAAATATATTAAGAGTGGATCAACCATATAAGGGGCAAGGTAGTATGAAGACTGTTACCCGATGGTATCCTTTCTACACAATCATGTTTTCCTAGACATATCAACAGCGATACAGACAAAAGCTAGTTTTCTAAGACCTAACATGCATATTCATCACAAGAAGCAACACCACTAAGATCTACATTCTAGGTTTTATACAATCATAGATAAACATAATAGAAGGTTTAGCCAAGCATGTTAAAGATAAAGCAAGAACAGATAAGAATCACGCAACAAGACATATTGAATGATTAAGATAGTCTTACTTGATTAAAACATGAATTGAAGAGAGTACAATAAGGTTTTGAGGCCCTAAAATCGTCCCTAACAACTGCTAAACGAACTAGGGTTCGTCCCTTTCTTTTACTCTAAAGTTACACACTTAAAACCCTAAAATCGATTTTTAATATAATAGTTAAAATTGCTACGACTGCGACGCGAATAATCGTTGACTCCGTCCGAGGACAAGAATATTCTAGATAATAGGCTGGATCGTGCGGGCTGACGCCATCACGATATCTTGTGAAGCCGTCATGGTAGGATTTGTGACGGCGTCACGTGTAATCTGTGACGCCATCTCCAGCTTCTGAGGAGAAATTCTTGAGCAATGTTGGTGTAGGTCCGTACTCTTGTCTGTTTCTTCTCCAAATGAGCCCAAGTCACATGTATTTCTTCCAAATGCCTTCCAAATGCTAAACACTTGAAAAGGAACGATTAAGTACCTATTTTGGGCATAAATGCATGATTTAGGGGGTTAAACGACCTCGAAAAAGTGTATAAAATGACACCTCATCAAATACCCCTACACTTAAGATTTGCTTGTCCTCAAGCAAATGGGCTTTTCTATCTAGACAATAACAATATGAGGGGTCATTTTACCTACTCTTTAAAAGTATTTTACAACACATCCTTCTAGACCTCGTAATTAACAGCACAAAAAGTATATACTAGCACCTCACATAAGTGTTTGGGATTCTCTCTTTCACTCGAGTGTATAATAAATTATAACATAAAGGGGGAAACGGAAAATCAACACTCATTACCTGTCATAGCATATAATTTACCATAGGCTTGGTAAAGGATCAAACCTCTACCGCTAGGTGCAAGCATTATTCATTACTATACAAGAGGTCTTTATAAAGGGTTGTGGGGTGTAGGTGTAAGATAACATATAATGGAAATGGAAACGGATGAGATACATTTGGGTGGCTTTGGGTGAATTTGGAGTGGAAGGTTTAGCTAATTACACGAATACACGTTGATTTGGTTGCTAATCCAAGACTCAGACGAAGATATACAAACTCTACACAACTCTACATCAATCTCTTTCTTTTTCTTTTCTAGTTTTTTTAATAATATAATACATCACTTGGGGTTTATAACACATACCCCTACACTTGAGCTTTTACATGCTCGATATTTACAATATATCTAATGACCCGATTTGAGGTGGATCAAAATAACATGGAGAACATCTAACAAATATATGGGGGTCTTTTCTTCCCCATTTATGGAAAACTAGAAGGAGGGTTGAATAGTTTACCGCTTTTTAATTTATGGTTTTAAAGTGTTTGTAAAAATTCTAGATTTGACTTTATGTGAATTCAACACTTGCACAATATAAACAATACACTTATCTAAACAATTAATAAGATAGTATGAGAAAATAATGCAAGACAAGAGATAAGAGTAAGAACAATCAAACCACAACGCGAGGATTTATAGTGGTTCGGTAACGAAGCACCTCTTCGCCCTACTCCACTCCCCGAGCACCTAACTCGATAGTTTTCTTCACTATGTTAACAAGCTCCCTTATGGTGGAGAAAACCGTACACAACGTTGCTTACACTGATTTACGACAAAAAGCTAAATGTCGAGTTCTAATCTTAGCTAGAGCCAATCTATCACAACACGACTTCACTACTTATTCACGACTTCACAACTTTATGACTTCTTCACAACTTCAAGACTTCTTTACAACTTCAAGACTTCATTTCACCACACTACTTAT
>BQNB010175875.1:0-13116 GCA_026074375.1 Tanacetum coccineum
GAGCAGCTATGGTATTAGGGTTTCACATAAAAACCCAAATAATGATGATGAAGAAAAAAAATATACGAAGAGATCCAGATCCATCATCATAAATCAATTATACTAAGAAACCCTTGAATAATAACAATACTTGAAGATCGTATTGCATACCAAAAAGGTAGATAACAATACTGTTATATCAATTAAACTTTAAAAACCCAGAAAAACTTTTACCACAAATCGGTTTCTTGAAAATTAAGGTTTTAGAGTTTCTCCATAAACCTTGTAGATCCTAGATCAAGAGCCACCAGGCTCTGGTACCAATTGTGAAGATTGTTTAGACTCAACTAGGATATGTTTTACAAATAACATTAATAAGCACAACGGAATATAAAGAACAATAATGTTATTCAACAAGATTTTTATTACCAAACGTTTCCACCAAGCCCCAATTCTAGATGATCAATTCTAGAATGGTTACAATCTAACAGGGATCAAAGATCCTTGGGGCTACACACAATTTCTAGGTGTCTACTTAGAGAACTCACGCCTAGAACTCACACACACCTTTACTAGTCTACTACATTTTTCTGTGCACACAAAACTATGTGTCTATGATCTCTTTATATAGGGAGAGATCAAGACTTACAAAGGAAGATAAACATTAGACAAGTAAATCTTTTAAACATTAAGGAATATCTTCTGTTATCTTTATCTTCTTAAGGAGATCTTCCAGAATCTACATAATTCTCCACTAGCTTGTAGAATTCTTTAATAACAATTTTAGTCCTTTTGTTTCATTCTTTTATTTATTCTTTTAAAATGACTAATAAAGCTTGTTATGTTTGTGGTAGTTTTGAGCATCTACATTATGTGTGTGATAAAAAGATTGTAAGGCCAGTGTGGAACAACTCAAGAAGGGTGAATCACAAGAACTTTACTAATAAAATGACTCACCCACACCCCAAAAGAAGTTTTGTTCCACAAGCAGTTTTAACTAAGTCAGGGAAACTTAGTACTGCTGGTGCAACAGTTAATACTGTCAGACCAGTTAATACTGCTAACACAAAAGCAGTTAATACTGTCAGATCAGTTAATACTGCTGCCACAAAACCAATTGTGAACCATCCTAGAACAAAAATAAATGCTTTCAAAAGAGGATATTCACAAAGTTCAAGGCCTTTTAACAGACATTTTGCAAACAAGAACAGTATTTTCAGCAAAAATGTTAATACTGCCAGAGTAAAACATACTACTGCTAGGGATAAAGCAGTAGTAAGTGAAAATAAGGGAATAAGGGCTAATGTTGTTAAGGCCTCAGCATGCTGGGTTTGGAAAGCCAAAAACAGTAGTGCATCAACTACATTCAAGAAATATTCTTACATTGATGCACGAGGCAGACCCAAGTCAATAATGGCTTGGATCCCCAAAAGAGTCTAATTCTCTTAATAGTTCTTAACTTTTATTCATGGGTTATGCATAAACATGGATCCTCATGAATTCTCACATGTCTATCTAGTCTTTTCTAGTGTGCTTGTGATGAATAGAGGCATGTTGTTGTATAATTATTGAAGATAGAGTTAAAACTGCTAAGTTAAATGTTAATACTGCTAAGTATAATTAGTACTGCTAGTTATACTTAAGACTGTTGGTTAAAATTGTTAGTCATAATTAAAACTGCTAAACAAGAAAATACTTTGGAGTGTGTATTTTTGGTTTTGGACTAACATTTGCAGGCTAAGCATATTGAGTATCTGGTATTGAATTGAGGGGAGGATTATGTTGTCAATATGCAGTCAAGAATTGATGAAAAGACATGTAATATCAAGCACAAGTGTGTGATGTGTCAAACACCTAGGCAAATCAAAAAGAGGCCGGGACACCAAGATACCTCAGTCTAGTGGTCCCCCTAAAAAGGTTGGTGATGAGGCTGTCCATAAGGAGTTGGGTGACAGAATGGAAAGGGCTGCCACTACTGCTTCTAGCTTAGAAGCAGAGCAGGACAGTGGTAACATAAATTAAGACCCAATCCATGGCAACACTTAATGAGCCAAGTTCTTAGGGAATTGGTTCAGGTGGTGGTCCCAGGTGCCAAAATACCATATTAGGGGATGTAGATGCTCAAACTAGGTTTGAGACTACATCTAAACAGTTCAATGATCCACCTCTCTCAAAAGTTAACACATTTAGAAGTGGGGAGGACAATATGGAATTGATGACACATTGTACAAAACTGTCTGCATTAGTGAGCTCAAAAGAATAGAGAGATTTGTGATGTAAAAACAGAAAGAGTGTTTTGGTAAGCTAAAAGAAATGAGAGATTAAGTGAGCTTAAAAATAGAAAGAGAGATGTGCGCATAAAAACAGAAATGAGTAATTGTTAGCCTTAAAATATGGTGACATATTCGGAATTACATTAGTTCATTTATAGCGTGACACACAAGGACTAATAATGACTAAGTACAATAGTTGTGTGTCACTAGGACTATAAATACCCCCTCCATACTTCCATGGAGGGGTGAAGCTCACATTTATAAGTGTGTAAGTGTGTGTGTTTTCTCTCAACACATACACTCTTCCTATCTCTTTTTACCTTAAACTATAATAATATGGCTTTACATCTTTTTCATTTTACCCAACCTCTAGATCTATTTTAAATCCCTTGTTTTATATGTCATTTACAATCTACAATTGGCATCAGAGCTGCAGGGGTGTTTTGTATCATGTGTTTGTTGTTACTGTTCATCTCGGTTACTGTTCATCCTGTTACGCGTTTATTGTTCATCGTTTTTTTCCTTGTGAAAAAATCATGAAAATGTTTATACTATGGTTGTTATAAGATTAGTCTCATTCTTGTTTCATCATATGTATCTGCTGTTTCTTTTTGAGCTTAAAAGTCAAGTAATAAACTGGGTTTATCTATTTTTTCTTGGTTGCGTTTTGAAAAAAAAAGTACAAAAAGTACAAGATTTGGCAGATTGCGTTTTGATGAAAATGACAAAAAGACCATACTATAACGTTTTATGGTTCACAACTGCTGCATTTTGATGTTTGCTTTTGATGTTGCCGAGTTTTGGGTAATAAGTATTCAACTGCAGTACATTTGTTAGGTTGTGCGATTTGATGGTTGCGTTTTTCTGATTAGGTACAATGAAGACAAATATATATATAAATATAATATATATAGAGGAAAATATATATATATATATATATATATATATAAATATATGCCATATACAAACAAAATCTGCCGTAAATCAAACACTTTGTTCTGCGTTTTGGGTGAGTGGTTGGTTTATATCGTTATTGTTAATAACAGCAAGACTCAAACGAAGTCAAATCCGGTACTTACGAGTATGACCCGGTAAACACATCAGTGGTCTCGAGTCAAGAGCAAACTCAAGCAACAGAAAAGAAAGCAGTTCAATAAAAACAACCAACATCATCAACATCAACAACAATTAAATTACAACCAAATCAATCCAACAACAACCCAAGACTATCCTAATAACCTCCTTCACAAACAAAATCCACAACAATATCCAAATATAATCCCCTCGTCACATCACAACAACACCAATCTCCATCCTCCATTAATAAGACTCGAAAAATAAAAACAATTGATCTATGTCTATTTCGATTCGAGTAATATAGAAATCCATCATGACCCTCAAAAGATCAACAACTCAAAAGGAAATTCTCATCTTCGATCTATCAGAAGTTCAACTTCTTTCATTTTTCTCTTCGAAATATGCAAGAAAATAACTAAAACAAGAAGTGTTTTGTTCCATCTTTGATTCGACTAAAGACACACAAACAAAAACCATAAAGAACCTACCCGAGACCCATACAAAGGATCTTGAAGACCAATCTTGTTCGAGCTTTATGAAATAATCAAAGGGTGGTTGGTTTATTGGATTAAGTGTGGCTGCGTTCGTCATATGTAGCAATAAGGTATGATGTTGTGACTTATTTGTTAGAGATGGAAGTTGGGAGAAAATTGGATTTTGGAGTAGCAGATGAGAGGGGGGCGTGTGTTAAATTGTAATTTAGGGTTAGGGTTATGTTGGAGTGAAATTAGGGATTACAACATTTATATCCCTACTTTCTTTTGCGAATTGGGCATGTGCTTGGACAAACCGGGTGCATTAACAAAAAAAAATAACATTGGGCCGGATATGGGTTCTATGGCAGCATGAGTATTATAACAACAAGTTGGGCTGAAATAGAATAATAATATGGGACGAGTATAAGACAATGTTGGTGGGCCGAATATTTCTTAATGTATTGGGCTGGAACTAATTAATAATCCAAAAATTTACATAGTTGAGGAGCTAGTAACTTTTGGATTTAGCCGAGTACTAAAATGCTATCACGACAAGTTAGACTAGACGATGTTTATCCGTTAACGACATTCAAAATAACATTCGTCCTAGTTTAACGAAAATTGAACAACAACAAACAAACAACACAACAGACATGATACATAACACTAAAAACATATCTACAGAATACAATCCAGCTCCATCTGAACCCGACAGTTCTCACCACAGACACAGCAAGTCACAACTTTTCCGCTCAATACAGTCGCGTGTCTTCTTTACACTGCGCATCGAGCTTACGCGCGCGCGCCTCAACTGGGCAACTAGACGCTTCTCACTTCTCACATCCTCTTCGCGCGACCACCAAAACACATTTTCAAACACCTCTTCATTACCTCTCTTGATAGTCTCTCGCTTAACACATCTCACTCTTCAATTCAACTCTACAATCTCTCACAACACTACATTAACAATCTTTTCTCTCATTCGAAATAGACTAGCACACAATAGAGACTCTCTGTACACTAATTTCATCTACAACAGTTAAGACTTATCACAGATACACTCTCTCTCCACTAAATGACACAAATCTTATTCTTTGAAACAGATACATTCGATGTTAGTATACAAGAATTGTGACTCTTAGTGTATTGGCATTAACTTCAGCCAAATCATGCAAGTCTCTATTGATACAAAAGTTGATGTTACATTGAGTGTCATGTCATTGGATGTGAGAGTATAGAGTGAGATAACACTAAAAAAGGTCGAATCTAAGTCTCTATTCTGCTGCCATATCTGTAGATAGAGAATATATCGTTTCTGTGTTTGATTATTTTGAGAGTATACATCAGAGAGTTGTGCAGTTGTAGGCGTATCTAGCCTCAAAGACGTATACAGCAGAATTAATGATTAACAAGACTTGCGATACAGTCACGCTCATGTTACACCAATATATTGATTCACGTTGCCTCTTATCTATGTGTTTAGTTGATGAGCGAGGTGTCAGATTGATGTGTATATATAGAGTAGTGTAGGATTATTTGCAACTTAGATCGCTTAGGTGTATTACGTGTCTTTGCGAACTTATTCATTCAGACACAAGTATTATTATCATTCGTGTGTATGATTATTCCAGTGCACACTAATATAAGATAGTATGCTGGATGATAGTGGGGAGAACACGTTAGTATCTCTTCTAGTGGTTTGATACTCTCTCACACACATTTTTAGTTTGAGGTAGTGGTAAGTGTAAGTTGGATTTTTTTATTGAAAAGTTTATTATTATAATCATGGATAGATTTAGTTTATTTTATTGGGTGGTTATAGGATTTTATTGGTTGTATAGGTTTAATTCACAAGTCTGATTCAAAACATAAGCAGACAAAATACGAGGTTGGTAAAGTTAGCCAAAGAGTTTAATGGTTGAGATGTAATCAGCAATTCTCACTGCATTTCAAGACAAATGGTACTGAGCACAGTCAAGCAAATTCTCAAAGTTTCTTCAATGACATTCATATACAAGAAATACCTTGATTATACCAAGTTTTCTTGATCTTGCTTCATCTCCTCTAACGGTTATGATGACAAGAGAGTAGGCTTTGTTGGATCTCAAGATTTGTCTTAAGACAAGAACTTCTCTGAGTAAGGGGCGTACAAAACGACAATGATCTTCCGAGAGTTTCGCAACCCAACATGGGGGGAAAATGTGTACATCCGGGAACTTAGTTGACTTTTGATGTTACCATTCAACTACAGGGGGAAGTAGTGTATACAACTTAAACCAAAAATGGTGTTATGAAGTATTTGCATATGTGAGTAGAATGTTGCTTATCATCCTCTCAGCATGCACCCCCGAACGAATATTCACCAAGCCCTAATGAAAGGAAGCATTGGTCGTTGTGTGGTTTGACTGTCTACAAAAATTCCGTGTGCACGTCAGATGAACAAGTAAGAAGATTGTTCAAGCTACATCACAGTTTCAGAATCCGCTTAAGATACGAATGTTGGTTTGGGGGGAAGCTGATTCAGAAACTTGCCAAAAAGGATTCTATGAAGAAAGCTTTTCAAACATGCGCTGCAAGGATATAGGGGGAAGTTAATCCAGTTCATCATACAACAATGGTTTGCTGTACAAGTAAAGACAATGAAGATCCAAGCTGGCTACAAGTTTCAAGACAAGGAGAACTCAGAAAGACATCTTCAGCATTGTAAAGTGCATTTGGAAACTTTTATTCTTTTGTATATGTACATGATAGGAACATGTAAGATAATTCTGTATGTTTCCACATATGGGGGAAGATTGTTTAGCCTTAAAATATGGTGACCATTTCCGGAATTACATTAGATCAATTTTATAGAGTGACATAATAGGGACTAATAATGACTAAGTCACGGATAGTTGTATGTCACTAGTACTATAAATACCCCATCCATACTTCCATGGAGGGGTGAAGCTCACTTTTGTAAGGTGTAGTGTGTGTGTTTTCTCTCAACACATACACTCTTCCCATCTCTTTTCACCTTAAACTCTAATAATATGGCTTACATTTTTTTCATTTTACACAACTCCATATTCTGTTCTTTAATCCCTTAGTCAAATGCCATTTACAAACTACACTTTGCAAATCTCAGTAGATTTTAAATATGCCGAGTTGGAATTTAATATAGGCTAAGTATTTGCGAATTTCTTTATAGAGACTTTAAATTACAAAGAATTAAGAGTATAATGTTGAATACGAATTAGGATCTTAAACAAAGTTTATTTGGAAAACGTTAAAGGCTTAATAAGAAAACCTTGTGATTTTTCTCCCTGGGAGTTCTTAAAATGATAATTATACGTGTTTCATCACTAAGTCAACTATATCACACATTATAATGTTAGGGTTATTCCTAATCTTATCACCAAAGACAATCCCAATCCACTTATAGTTGACACTACAAGAAAAACAAGTATTTGTGTCGAAAGAAAACTGTGCCAAATACTCAAAATACCATGCCAAATACTATTTGGCACAACTTTGGCATGATTTTAGCAGCGTCCTAAATATGAGGGTGCCAAATATATTTGGGACGAGGTAAAACCGTGCCTAATAGTATTTGGTTCGGATTTGGGACGACCTTGCAATTTTGTCCTATATGGAGAGTAATTGTTACAATCTCTCAATTATGGTGCCAAATGCATATTAGGCACAACTTCGACTTGTGTCCCAAATGATTTCGACTTTTTTTTATCACCGTTTGTAAAACCATTAAAGACGGTTTACCTAACCACGCCGGAAGCATTTGGGACGATTTTTATAATGTTAATTCATCCATTACAATAGAAGTATTTAGAACTATTAGGGGTGTGCACGGTTCGATTTGGGTCGGTTTTTGGCAAAAACCGAAACCGAAACCGAATGTTCAGTTTTTTGCATAACCATAATTAAAACCGTTGGGTTTTTCTCGGTTCGGTTTCTCGGGTTTCAATCGGTTTTCAGTTCGGTTTCTTGGTTTTTTCGGTTTCTAACCGTTTGTACTTGGACAATCGTTTTTTTATGTACCTTTTTAATTGAAGCAAAGATACTAAAAATCTTATTTGCTGAAATGTTGTTAACTAATGATTATCATATTGCATGTTTTCCTCTTACAGAGTATTTGCTAAAATGTTAGTTGCACCACTGTTATGCTAACTGGCAAGGAAGTTGTAAGTTTTGTACGTAGTAAAGAAGATGCATGGATTTGGTTTAAAGAGTAGAAGCATCTTAAAAGTTATACAACGTAATAATTTTTTTGACGTTTGGTTTTCTCTAGATTTGTTTCATCCATTCCCTAGAAGTGCCAACAATCCCAATTTTAACAAATATATAAAGAGTAATTTAGTAGTAATTAGTAATACTAATATAAATAAATATATATTATAATTAGTGAAATTGGTTCGGTTCGGTTTTTATGGTTCGGTTTTTAGGTCAAAACCGAAACCGAACCGAAAGTTTGGTTATTTGAAAAACAAAAAACCAAACCATCGGTTTTTAGTTTGGTTCGGTTTTTTCGGTTTTTGGTTCAGTTTTGGTTTTTTTGGTTTTTCTGGTTTTTCTTGCTCACCCCTAAGAACTATTATTCTGAATCATCAAGAGAGCATAATGTCACACCCCACCAAGGCGGAACCGCGAGGAGTAACATATTAATAAATGATAAGTGTAAAATACACATATCCGTTAATACTTAAAATGACCAAATTAAACCCAAAACAGACTAAAAATGACAAACATATGCTTGTTTTTGTGTTTTGTGTATGCAGGTACGGATATATCAAAAATCACAAGAAAACCATCAAGAACGGGCAAATACGGACACGAGAAACGAAAGAGCTCAATAGAAGCCAAAGATGCAAAGCCAAAGCCAGAAAAAGTCAACCTTCAGTCAAATTGGTCAAACTTTGGTCAACAGGAGTTACCCATAAAAAGACAAAAACCCACAATTACCATTTAAGGCCCTCAACTTTCCAAAAGTTACACAAATGGTCCCTAAGCCTAAATGGGCCATACCCGGATCCAAAAACCCATTACCCTAGCCCATACCCTTTTTTATAAAACCACAAGGGCCAATGTTGCCATTTTCCAAAATCCCTTTTACCTTACACTTTTATAAATCAAAGACAAGGACCAAGTATGCTAAATACCCAAAGTTTAAAACGAATTACCCAATTCAGTTATAAAAAAGGCGCCAATACCTTTTTACTATTCATCGTCTCCCCAAAATCACCCCATGGTCAAAACAAAGGGCAAATAGAAATTGAGGGTCAAGGACGACTATTCAAGTGATCATAAAGACAATGGCAGGGTCAAAAACGACATTCCAAGGCTCCTCTTTAGTCACTCAAGCAAGGATCACTCGTGGCTATGGCAAAGAAGCACAAAGGGACTCATTTTTTACACTAAATTATGCCTAAAAGAAACACAAGGTGTCTCAATCACGGATTGCCACGCTGGCAATCCGTGTGAGCTACCTAGTGATCTAACGGCTAATAATGATTTGCCAATCATTGAAGGATTGTACGGGTTGGATTAATTGGAGCGTGGGAAGAAAGTTACAGCCTAGAAGCTTCACTATTGTGCTATAAATAGCATCCTCACCTCACACACAGGATATCTTTTTCTTTTCTAGTTTTTCACCTAATATAGCTTTTAGAATAGTTATAGCTTATTGTAATTTTCCTTTTTAAAATCAGTTGTAATCTCTCTTTATTAATATAATCAATCTTAATTCAGTTAATAAAGTGTTCCTTTAAATCTTTCATAAGCTCTTTTATTATACTCTCAAAGTGTGTGTAATGTCTCATAAGTTTCTAATAAGCTCAACAGCTCTCATGAGTCTATAAGCTCATGATTTGAGCTTAAATTGATCTTAATCATACTCAAATTACATAATCTAGCTTAAGTTCTTGTTTACCCTTGCTAAATTGGAGTTGGACTTTTTGGAAGGGAGATCAATAATGGAAGGATCTCCATGGACCTATACTGGCTTATTGTAAAATAAGCCAGAGCTGTAGATAAGCTCTTAAGAGCCTTATAGCTTCTGTTAAGCTGAAGCTCAAGTAAGTTTCTCTTTTAAATTCCTTTTGTCTTTAATTTCTAGTCTAAATAGTAGATTAGTTGCTTATTATTTGAGATTTGCTTATTTGCTGTTTCTAATTGCTTATTAGAACTTATTTGCCTTTATTCTAGCTTATAAAGTGTGTTTTATTATCTGTTTTTGCTTATTATATCTTAGATATTAGAATTCTTAATTCTGTCATAAAAATCTTAAAAACCAAAAAAAAATTAGATAGCATAGTGTAGATCCTAGATTTCTAGCTTAAATAGTTGTTGATTAATGTTCATTAAGTTTGTTTTTAGTAGATTATCATCTGGTTTCAAGGATTTAGTTGTTAAATTTCCAAATCAATAGCTTAGTTAATCTGTTAAGTGAAATAAAAGAGTGTTTGGATTAAGCTACTTTGACCTCAAATAGTCAAAGATAATTGAAATTTTTGCTTGAGTCAGTTGTCTTATCATAAAGTTATTATAAAAAGAGTTTTCAAAGGTTAGATGTTAAATTTGATCAAGTTAGAGGGTAAAATTTTTGTCTGTGCACCAGGGGAATTTTTCTTAGATTTTCACTTGTGCAAAAATTTGAACCAAGCCATCTAAGGTTTGGTTTTTGCTTGATTTGAGTTTGTACACACTCAATAAGAGTGTTTAGTGCTGGTTAACCTCACTAGGTTACCCTGCACAATCTGGTTTGGCTTTGCCATTCTGCAGCAGCAAGTACTAAACAAGTAGTTGTACTGCTAATCTTTTAGTTTCATTTAGTTAGTATCTTATGGATTTATGCTTATCAAAATTTAGTAGGATTTGAGTTTTCATATAGCTTAATATAGATTGAGTCTTAGGTTTTATTTTCTAGCTTAATCTCTTAGTTAAATTTGCTGTCAAAAGTTGATAAAATTCTAAAAAAAAGGACCAACACAATAGGTCAATAGGATTTTTTAGCCTTTTAAATTTGATTCCTAGCTTGTTGAATTGTTTTTTATAATTTTGGAATAAAGTAGCTCTGTTAGTTGATGATAAGTGAGCATAAGCTAACTTCTGTTGGTTCTTAGTAGTTAGCTTTTCTTAACTTTGAGCTACTTGATTAAAAACATGAGTAGGGGGGGGGGGTGTTTACTTGATTTTTTCTTCAAAATTCAGTTTGCTTAATATGATTCTGTTTCAATATGTTCTTTAATTCTAACTTAAGAATATTCATAAGAGATCTTAGATACAGGTTTTAGTTTTAAATTAAGCTTTAATTGGTGCTTTTATCAAGTGTTTAAGTGAAAGTGAGCTCAAAAGCCCACTTTCTGCAAACAGCTTATTCATAAGCTGATTTTGAGCTTAATTTTGAGTTTAAGCTAGTATAGTCTTTATTAAAGTTGTTTTAAAAAGCTTTTTCTACAAGCTTGTGTTTTCAGTTTTTAAAAAAAGTAAAAAATAAAAAATTGGCAAAAAGAGGTGTTTGCGTGCCTCGAACCCACGATCTCCCACACACAATACACACTCTTTACCATCATGCTATAATAGCTCATCCGTTACCTTTTCCTTTCATTAAAAACTTATACACATCTTGGCCTTATAAGCCAAATAAGCTGTCAAGCTTATTTCGGGCTTAATTTTCCTAAGTTTCATATAGCATAAGCTATTTTCTGTATTTTTTCTAGAATTTTTACTATAAGTTTAGTATTTTTAATCTTTTATTTTCTTTAAAAACTTTAAAAAATCATAAAAAATAGAAAATTAATCAGAAAAATAAAAATCTTTTTTATAAAATTATCTTTTATTATAAAGTTTGTAGGAAAATTAGTTTCACTTTCGTAGGGTCTAAATTGCAAAATTTTATTTTTTAAAGAACGGGTTTCGTTCCCGTTCTCGGTTTTCAATTTTTATCTCTCGTTTTAACTCCGTTTTCGTTCTAATTTTTTTAAACTTCGTTTTTAGTCAATTAGAATACATTTTAAAAGAAAAAATAAAAATTAGGTTTAATTTTGTAGAATTTAGGTTTTTGGCCTTAGTTTTAGTGTCCCGTTTCGCGTTTTTAGTTAAATTTTGATTTCCAACTATTTGTCTCTATGCTTAATTTTTAGTTTTTGTTGATTTTAAGTATTTTTAGTATTTAATCAAAGATATCTTTGCTCTCATTCAAATCGTAATCCAAGCTAAAACGTGGTTTCAATTGCACAAGTCGTTGGAGAAACGACCCGGGTGATCATACTTCCCGGTTAAATATACGTATTATATATTATATTATATATTTTTGAGAGTGAATTTTCTTTAAAGGAAACTTTGGGATTATTCTTAATTGCTCTTTTGGAATATTATTATAGTATATTTTATAGTGTATTAAAACTATACATCAGTTTTTGGCGCCGTTGCCGGGGATTTGTGTTAAAGATACATTCGTTTACGTTTGTTGATTTGGTTTGAAGATCTTTTCATCCTCGAAAGTTTCATTTTTGTTAAATATTTTAAAAACAAAAAAAATAATAAAAATATAAAAAGTAAAAAATATTTTCTTTTTCTTTTTAGTATAATTATCATAAAAACATTAAAAAAATCAAAAATATAAAAAAATTGTCCTTTTAAAAAATAAATAAAATAAACAAAGTTGGTAAAAGAACACCAACATATAATACCTTCAATTGAGGTATTATCATAAATAAGTTCCGGTGAACTTGAAAAGTTTCCAAATCGAACCAAAGATTCAAAAACTTGCCATTTGTGTCACTTACGAAGTACGGCTCACCTTGAAAAGCAATTTTTGAGAGTTACCGTGAAGTAAGTTGATTATTTGGTTTTAAGTTGTCTTCCGTGTATCCGTTTAAAATAGATTGCTAAAAAAAATTAGTGTAATTTTTGTTTGCTTTTTAATTTCTTTATTTTTAGTGCATGCGCACTCGATCTCAAGCTCGTAATCGAAATCGTCGACAACAACAATTAACAACGGTTATTGTTGAGGAACCCGAGTTTCCAATGGCCGACAATCGTACCATGGCTCAAATGCTACAAGCTCCCATCGAGGGATACGAAGATGCAATTGTTGTTCCACCGATAAATGCAAACAATTTTGAGCTTAAACAACCTTTGATCAACCTTGTGCAAAGTAATAAGTTCACGGGTAGACAAGACCCTCATAATCATCTTCGATTTTTCAACAAGGTTACTTCTACGTTTAGACATCCCGAAGTTCCGAATACTTCGATTAAGCTTTTGCTTTTTCCTTTCTCTCTAGACGGTGAAGCCCGGACTTGGCTAGATAA
>BQNB010175876.1:0-10268 GCA_026074375.1 Tanacetum coccineum
CTTGTGCTATTGACCCAATAATGTAACGCCTTTGGATATTCAACATTCCGCTGCATACTCAGATTTGAGGGTGTTACATTTTGCACCAAAAGTAAATTTTAATTTTGTTACAACAACGAGAATAGTTTAAGTGTAAGTAAAAATCCCATGAAATATAGCCATGATGATTGAAGGATCCAATGCACTTTGTAAATGTCCATATGGGTTAAGCACCTGAGAAATACATGCTTAAAATGTCAACATAAAGTTGGTGAGCTCATAGGTTTAAGTAAATAGTAAGAGTGGACTGCAAGATTTCAAAGAGTATGACTATTGTAACACATACAATATCATAAAAATAATTACGATTACGCTAATCTCATGACACCAAAGCTAAACAATGTTATGTATGCAAATCAATGCAAAGTAAAGTTGCCAGTGTAGGTATTTAACCCAAGATACCCAAAGTCTGACATGGTATACGTCCATTTGTTTGGTATCTCCGAAACAAGTAGCGCTACTTACCCGAAAGGGGATGTTAATCCCAATAGATCTATTTATAACACTCGCGCTTACACAAAGTAATTAACAGTTTATGATAGTGGGCATAGTGGGTTATCGATACTTAGGCTAATCTGTAATCATTTAAAAGCTACTTGCGTCCGAAAGTAAAACAAGCCATGTATCTCACCTCGAGATCTATAAAATACTTATAAACAAGTTAAAGCGGGGCTATAAACTCACTTTAAGCAAAAGCAATGGTTCGGAATTAAGCAATCAAGGAATATGGCACAAAGGTTCCAACACGCGACCTAATTAATACGGGTCGATTTAAAATTAAGCAAATAAGGTGAAATAATGCAAATGTATTTTTATAACCTTGTATCACCATTATATGTTTGCATTTTTGTTTTATAAGTTAAAATACACTTTACGTCAAAGTTCGCTATTTATTTTCATGTTTATATACTTTACAAAAATTCCCAAGTACCCAACTTTAATAAATCGTTACTCGCTCATTTCTTAACATTTTTGAAAACTTCCGACTTGTATGAAAAGTATTTAGTTAACACTACAACATTTCTTAAGGACTTCATACCCCATTCGGACTCTAAAACGCCAAAAAATGCAATTAAATTCATTCGATTAGCTCATACTATAAATACAAATACATTATGAAATTTTATTAAAGACTTAGTTTTTGTCTAACTTTGAAAAGCTGTAACTCTTTCGCTACAAGGATTCACTACAAAAAGTCGTTTAAGTGTTTCGCCCAACTTGGACAGTAAACGGGTTATAAACAGGTTCGAACCGGCGACGTCAGAAATAATACAAGCAGTTTTTCAGAAGACACAATTTTTATACGATTTTCAAATGGGCATAACTTCTTCGTTATAAGTCCGATTTTAGTGATTCAAGCGGCCACGCAAAGATATTTAAGTCTACTTTCTATTTCTCAAGCCCTTGATCACTCAACCTGAGACCTACTGCCTGAAATACTCCAAAAACTATTTCTAACAGCAAGTATAAAATTTCTAGTTTACCACTTTATTTCGCCATAAAACCACAACTCCATACTAACCTAGTCCCTTCCACCAATATTCATTATTTCGCCAACAAAACAACAACTTAATACTAAACTAGTCATTTCCACTAATTTACATCAAGAACATACCAATATTTTATAACAAAAATTATACTATAAGTCAAACACAATTAATTACAAGAACATATAAACTATATGTATAACTCTTCACATCTTTTAAAAGAAATATTTTACACAAACATGATGTGGTGATATTTTTATATGTAGATGATGATACATATAAATATGAACATGTATATAAATATATATATGAAATGAGTATGAAATACTTACTTGAAAAATGAAAGTGATTAGAGAATTATAAACCTAAGTTTACTACTCGAAAACCCTAATGATGTATATATAACCCAAGCTTCCAAAACCCTTAATAATAAGCTCTAACCCAAAAACTTGAGCTATTCCTCCTTCTTGTTCCTTGTTGGTCATGGCTAGGGAGAGAGACAAAGAGAGTTATGTTTCTTTGTGAAGTGTAAAATGAATAAGTGTGTGGTTTTGTTTATATAGTGGAAGAGTTATCACCTTATTAACCAACTAGAAATATAATCTTATGGTCATTAGGGAGAATTGGATAAAAGGATGCAAAGTAGGGAATGGATATTTAGATTTGATTATTAGGGTGTTTTGTAGTTAGTGGGAGGATTATAGGAAATAAAGTGGATAATAGAGTGAATGAAAAGTTTGGTATGGGATTGTGAGGGGGGAGGTGGCGGACGAACAAGGGGGAAGCAAAATTTAAATTTACTAAATTATTTCTAGAAGGCATGTGTGCATGTATTTATTTAGAAAGGTGGTATATTATATATTACATGCATGCATAGTATATACAAGTTAACTAGTTTACGTAAAACTTATGAAATAAAATACATGTAACTTGTAAACATGAACATGATGATAATGACATGCCATAAATGTGTAGACTAAGCTTAGTCTAAAGTCAGTGCACGTACAAAGATGTTTCTTGTAATGTACGAGATAACTTCCCGGTTTTAGGTTAAATTAAGTATGTAACCGTCTAAGATAGAAATAGTGCAAGTTTATCATAAAATATTAACCTGAAAAATATGAGTTGTCATAGTCTTCCTCCGATAAAAGAATTTCGTCCCAGAATTCAGTTTGCCTTGTCTGCCGGAGTGGTGTCGGTGAAGAGGTGTGGGTATTTGCTACGGAATTGGTCTTCACGCTCTCTTGTAGACTCCGGTCCTCTTCTAGAGTTCTAATGAACCTTGATGATCAAAATGTGGCTTTGCTTCAAGCTCTTGACCTCTCGGTTCATAATTTCTGCAGGCACTTCAGCGAAATATAGTTTTTCGTCGATTTGGATTTCTTCCCATTGGATGACGAGTGATTCATCGGGCAAACACTTCTTAAAATTTGAAACATGGAATGTGTAGAACTGTAGAAGGGGGTGAACATGGTTTTTTTTTGTGACATCCGTCAATTTCGACGTCAGTAACCGAAAGCAAACGTATGATAAATGACTCTCTTGATTATTTATGGAGTCACTTTTATGTGGTCACATTACTCTTAGCATTTAACGCTTGTTTTTGTGCAACTCGTGTTTCAAGTCGCTATTTATCCCGAGCCTTAATTTTATTTTCTAAATTTTATAGAAATTATTTTAATATTTTAGTCGTTTTTTTATTTAAAATCGTCAATTTTAATTATTCGCGAGTCCTGCGTTGGATATCTATCCGTTTTATCGATCGAGATATCAACAACTCCATATTTTAGCCTTGAAAGCTCATTTATTTTTATTTTTGTATTTTTCGACTCTTCTCGCGTTTTTCCCGAAACCGCGTCGAAATCGTGTTTTTACAATTAATAACAAGTTAGCTAAACAATTAGGTCCAAGTTTTGTGTAATACAAATTTTAACAAAAATAAATAAATATATAAACCCAAGCCCGCTAAGGGGGCCGGTTATACATAAGCCAAAAACCAACGACCTTTTTTTATTTTTTTATGGAAATACTAGTTACTTGATTTATTCCCTATATAAGGTCCTATATTAACCCAACTCTTCCCATAAAAACACACACAATAAAATTTTTGTCCCCCCTCCCCTTTGTTTACTGTTTGATGACTCCAAACCAAAAACCCATCAAAACCTTCATCAAGTCTTCTCAAATCACTCTCAGTCAACCTTAATCAACCTTAAACTAATCCCCGTTAATGCTTAACAAAGATAAACAAACATGCATAAAGTTTCTCAAGATCTTAATTTTCTTGATTTTTGATTTTGAATGATTTCTTTGAAATAGGATACAATTGGTGTTGCAAGGGCTTGATTTTGAGTGTGTAAACAAGATTTGGTGCAACAAAAATCAAGTTTGGATCATTGTTTTGGGCATTGTGGTATTCGGCTAAGATCAAACCCAAGAGGGTTTGATTGTGTAGATTTTCTTGATATTGCATTATCTTTGTAAGTTTTCTACTTAACTTTTTACATCGATTTAAATATATGTTTCATGCATGTGTTAGATCTTGTATTGTGAATCCATGGATTGAGGTGCATGTCGCGTTTTGAGGTTCATTATTGAATTGAGATGATTAGTAATGGGGTTAGGTTAGTTTAAGAGCATTGTCGATGTTTTCGATGCGTGAAATTAATGTTTTGAAGGGCTTTAAAGCTACCTGTTTAGATCAGTAGGTTTAGGGCCTGTTTCGCCTACGTTAACAATTTTAAAACTTAAATTGGCCAAGGAATAATGATAGAGGGCGTTAATACGAACGTTTCGATATAAAATTTGGCTTCTAACTCTTAAAATCGAACGTTTCGCGGCCATTTGAAATTCTGAAAATTTATAAAAATCCAATCAGCACTTGCTGAATTTTTAAGTTGTTGCAGAATCGAAAAAGCGGTATTTTGGTCATTTTCTGTTGGGTTTCGGGTCTCGGCTAAAACTAAAAAGTTGTCCGAAACGTCGTTTTACATTAAAATGCTTTAGAGTCCGAGTCGTAAAAACGTAATTTAGCGCGTCGTTTTGGACGGGTCAGACTTAAGAAAAAATTATAATAAAAAGTCAAACTTGGCGAAATTCTTTTAATGGTCATTTAGCATTATGAAGAATGATTAGGCGTAAAATATAATACATGACGCTGAAATTACAACTAATAAGTTAGTATATCACTTGTATTCGTGTCTAGATGTCATAATCTTGATAACGGGTCAAAATGAGTAATTTTCATTAAAATTTCATTATTATTACAAATGGGGTTAAAATGGAGTTAAATCTTAAGGCGTAACACTTAGTTGGTAAAAGTAATTTCTACAATATAAGATTACATGTACGACGGAATATATATATTTTATACTATTCAAAATATGCATTTTCTTATAATTATATTTTCTTATATGCGGACCACTATTATTATAGGTCGCGGTTGAGATCGTTGTTGTCATTCTTCTTCCTTTGTTGACTTTCTCGGTCGATACTTTATTTTTCGTGAGTTTCTCACATTCCCCTTTATTACATATTTTAATGTTTTGGGTGGTAAGCATGATGTGTCATGAAAATTACGTTTAAGTAATTAATTTTTGAGCATATTTGAATTGAACTTGTTTTGAACTAAGGAAACCTGATTTGAAACTTGTTGAACTTGGAAACGTGTTGAACATTTTGAACTTTGAGCTTGATATGTATGTTGTTTGATGTTTGGAAACCCATTACTACTACTTTTAACTCATTATCCCCCTCGATCGGGATTGAGACGTTAGTACTTATGGATAGCGCTATTAGGAGATTAGCCCATCCTCACTCCCCGCACAAGGGTGCATAGTACTAAGTGTTTGTGTCATACTATACAACTAGAACTTGATTGGATGTTTGAAATGGTTAGGCTGAATTACGTATAAATAGTTGCCATCGCATAAACACTATAACGTACATATACATGAACATTATATTACGTTACTATTGGGTAATGAGAATATGTCTTTGAAATAAGAACAATTTGTATTCACGACTTGTTTTGTCAACTTGATATTGAATTGGGAACTATGTTTGGACATCCACTCACTTTTTTTTTCAACTATTTTTTTGTAGTACAACATTATCCCTTTGAGCTCACCAACTATTTTCGATAGTTTGATCGCCGCCATTTTTATCATGCTTTTCAGGTGACATTCGTAAAGTGGAAACTTAGTGCATTGCAATTGGACATGTTCAAGATGTCTACATTCTTTCAAGTTATTGGCATTTGTACTTTTTAAACTTGTACTATGGACAGTTGGTAATTCGGATAATTTTTTATGTTAATATTCATGTATGGGTGTTTTATCTATCTCTTTAGTGATTGATAATTATTATGTTACACCTCGCGTTTCTGCCTTGGTGGGGGTGTGACAGATTAGTAATCAGAGCCCAAGGTTATAGAGAACGCCGGTTTTTCAAAATAAAAATCCAAACTATAACCAAAATGATTTTCTTTTCTAAAAACACCGAACATGAAACGAGTCGACTAGTCTGAGTGGTTGCATCATTAGACCTAAATTAGACATAACTTGATCAGCTATGTCTAATCCAGGGAGTATCATGCAACACTAGGTATAGTCATTATTTTAAACAAGTTTAAAATCGACTTTCCACTTTAGTCACTGAAAACATACGTAGGAATTATGTGCATCGTACAATCATTTACTAACTTTTTTAGATGTCCACTATTTGATTTTAGTACATCATGCTTATTTTGATTGATCCATTTATGTTCTGAGTTTGCTTTCACGTCGGTTACTGTCGTTATAATTGTCGCACTCTCCTTAAGCACGTTATTATTGCGGACACCATTATAGTCACAGTATGTCCCATTAATCGTCTTCGCATGCCGATGATTTCGCGAGTGAGTCGCGACGCACACTTAACTACTTTTCGTATCCTTACCCTGCATAACACCTTGAGAAGGACTCGTTGATAGATTTCGAGTAAGAACTTAAGGAGAGCAGCAGGTGAGCTATATATCGTCATGCTATTAAGCCAACCGTTTTGGCTTCTAATGTAAGCATTTTTTTTCTTGTTCGCAAACACCGTGATCAGTAATTCAAGATTTTATTTCTGAGCGAGTCCAAAGTTATGTCAATTTTCAAAAACATTAATCCTTTTTACCAACTTCTAAGTTAAGTTCATGACAGTTCTTGTTTGATGAGTTATGAAATTAAGATTCAAGTTGATATTTGGCTTAAGATCTTTGAAGAATTCACTCGAGGATGGGCGAGGCTTGGATGATTTGATGGATACTCAAGCAACGTAGATGCAACACGGCTATAGAGAGACTAGGGCTGAAATTAGAAATGCGTGGTGTTTTGTCCTTACCCTACCATGCGTATTGCAAATGACTGTTTCTCATCTACTATGTGGGTTGACATCATTTTTATCGTGGAAACCTGTTACTTAAACGTTTCGTTATTGAAGACGTTCGATGATACGTATTACGTCATTAGTTTCCTTAGGAGCAACTCGCCTTAGAGTGTTACCACTCTAGTTGTTTGGTTGTATGACCATCGCATATGAGACCCCCTTTTGAGATAAAAGGATTGATACGAGAACGAGAACCTTATACTCGATAATGGTTAATTGTGTAACCATGATAACAATTTTTGTCATGGCGTTGTATTTCGGAGATGGTACTTATTTGGACGAGTCGAAGTCCTTTGGTAACAAAACATGTACAAGCGAGGTACTTTTTGAACATTTTTTTTAAACGGGATGCGCTTGTATTTTTCAATGGTTACATCGCTTTAGCATAAAAACTTATGTAATATAAGATACATCTAAACACCAAATTTTATTGAATATATTTATTCAACCAGCGTTTGGAAAAAAAATGTTTTTGTTATCAAAATATAATCTTTTGTATATCATTGTGTTTGGTTACTATGACTTCAAATTTTTGGAAAATCCTTATTATGACTTTAATAAAATAAAAATAAAAAAAAATAAAAAAATTTAAAAATAAAATAAATAAATGAATAAAATTTCTTTATTTTACGTTACTTGAAATACATCTTTAGTCAAAAAAAAATTCTTTTATCACGATTTATGTTGGAAACAAACCTTGTTGTAAGTTACTGTGAAATACAAACTTTTCGCAGACGTATCTCTTTGTATAACGACTATTATGGAAGAATTGAAACTATATATGTGGAAAAGTTTATCTCTTACTCGATATAAACATTTGTGGCATTTTTTTTCTTTACACAATAGTTATTTCAATAAATTTTAAAGTTGCATTGTATTTGCACGGTACTCGCACTATACTTTGGTCAAATTACTTACTCAAATGAATGATGTAGACAATTTTAAAAACCATACCTCTAAGAAGAAACACGCGTAACTCAGGAACGAATCGTGGAAACCAATCAAGGTACATCCGTACCAAACGAACCTAGAGCAGGCACGAGCTTTGTTCACTTGAAATTTGAGCCGTTAATCGATTTGACTTATGAGAAGTTAAAAGATGTATACTCTATTAAAATGCTAATGATCCTAAGTTGAAGTGAGAGAGATAAGGACAAACTAAGTATGCAACACTCAAGGTTGCAGTTACAGGACATCCAAGTCTTGTGGTGCTAAGAAATTCTTTAGAACTGAAAGATCAGTTGGCCTACTATCATGGCTAGAAGAAATGAAGTATGTGCTCTACATTAGCAAGTGTCCCGCAGAAATCCAAGTCGAATTCACGTCTTGTATGTTGCAAAGTCGCGCCTTAACTTGGTGGAACACACTAGTTTAGACAAGAGGTCGGACAATTGCTATAGCCCAACCTTGGGAGGACCTAAAGAAGTTGTTCAGGGAGGAATACTGTTCGGATAATGCAATTAAGAAATTTAAGGAAGATTTCTAGAATCATGTTATGATTGGAGCTGATGCTGATAAGTACATAACCCAATTTCATGAGTTGGCTAGACAAGTGCCGCACACGATAACTCCGGAAAGCAAGCGTATTGATCGCCACATTCGGGGTCTAGCTCCTGTAATTAGAAGAACAATAATAACCAGCCCGTGTTAGAAGTTTTTCCATTGCTGCTAAGGAATCCCAGCAAGATCTAAATGCCATCACGAGTACTTTTTCTTTCATCAATCTTTTTCTACCGTAATATTCGAATCCGATGCCTATTTTAGTTTTATTTCTACTGACTTCTTTCCCTTGATTAAACTCGAAACCTAGTGCTATAAATTACGAAATTTAAATTGCTAACAGTCTAAAAGTTAAAAAACCAAACCAATATTGGCTGCGGATGTAGACTAGAACTAGAATGTCATGACGTTCATCTCGAGTCGATCCTTTTTACTGCATGGTAGTTTCGTGTGAATGCAGAATGGATTGGTTGTCAGGCCTAGACTAAGATAGTTATTAATGAGAAAATATTCCCCAAATCTGTTATCTAACGGAGGAGATTTTGGAAGTTCATGGAGAACATCCGGAAGGAAAATTAAAATAGTTGAAGACTGTAAAAGCAAGTGAGCTGAAACTCGAGGACATCCCTAATGTACGTAACTTTTCTAGCGTGTTTCCAGAAGATCTACCAGGTTTACCCTCGATTCGTTGAAGTTGAATTTCGTAAAGATCTTGTCCCTAAAGCCATGCTATATTTGCAAAACTCACCTTATAAAGTTGGCACCTACAAATTGCAAGAATGTCAAACCAAACTCAATGAGCTCCAAGATAAGGTTATTCATAATACTAGATTCCTCACCTTGGGGAAGCTCTAATGTTGTTGTTAAGAAGAAGGGATTCTTGATGCTATGTGGAGTCTATGTGCTATGTGACACCGCCAATTTCAAGATTTATCTATTATTTACTCGTTGTCATTATCAAAACTTTGTTATGCTTCTTCTACTTTTAACTAAATTATTATGGGTTGTAAAACTTAAATTTATTTTATTTTATGCGACGAGTAAAACTTTTTCAAACGTCCATGATTAGTGGTCGTTCTTTATTGCTTTGTGATCGGATTGTTATGACGTCACGCCCTCGGACACGTATTCCGTCCAGGCCCCGTTTGGGGGTGTGACACTTTCGGTCTAACTAACACCCCCGCGGTGTTCATGACCTTATGAACCGCGTATGTAGGCCGTATCTTGACAAGTTTGTCATTGTCTTTATTGAAGACATCTTAATTTATTCAAAGTTTAAAGAGGAGCATGAGGTTCACCCGAAATTGATACTGGAGTTGCTTGAAAAGGAGAAATTGTTCAGGAAATTCTCGAAATGTGAATTTTGGCTACAAGAGGTTCGTTTTCTCGGACATGTAGTTAATACATGTGGATCCTAAAAAAATTGAAGCAGTAAAGAACTGGAAGCCCCAAAGACCCCAATAGAGATCCGTTCATTCTTAGGATTGGCGGGATATTATAGGCGATTTATCACAAATTTCTCGAAGATTGCAAAGCCTCGCACCCTATTGACTCAAAAGGATAAGAAATTTGAGTGGGGCGATGAGTAGGAGAACGCCTTTCAGACACTAAAGGACATGTTGTGTGATGCTCCGATTCTGGCACTTCCTGAGGGCATAGGTGATTTTGTAGTTTATATGACGCATCGAACCAAGGCTTTGGTTGCGTTTTGATGCAGAGAAACAAAGTGATAGCATACACATCCAGACATCTCAAAATCCATGAGAAGAACTACACCACTCATGATTTAGAGTTGGGCGCAGTAGTATTTGCTCTCAAAACCTGGAGACA
>BQNB010175877.1:2792-13116 GCA_026074375.1 Tanacetum coccineum
ACTAACTTTGTGCTGGCAGTACTAACTCCTTTAGTACTGTTGGCAGTATTAAGTCATATGAAGATTTATTCCCAACACTTATTGTTTAAATGTTCTTTGTTAATGTCTTTTCTTTAAAATTGTCTTAAATTGCTTTAAACTGCTTATTCTTAGTTGCTTATTTTAAGTGCTTATCTTTGAGAGTTAATTGCTTATTTGTCCTTTATTTACCTAATGCTTCATCTGTTTTTACTTTTCCAAGATTAATTTAAACTTTAGTAGTGTAAAAAAGCAAAATCAAGTTTTAAAGGTGTGTTTGGCATAAGCAGTACTAACCCATGTTAGTACTGCTTGATGTCCTTTGGTTTAAAAATCCAACTTTGACAAGCTCTTTTATGATGTTTAAACCAGCTTTTAAAAGATTTTAAAGTTTAAAACTCTTTTTCAAAGTTCTTAGAAATCAATGTTTGAATCTGTGGAATTTTAATTTGATATGTTAGCTTATTTGCTTAGGTTTTGATTAGGTGCTTATAATTGTTGTTTTCATGCTTGTTTATGCTTAAGAATGCAGTAGGATAGGAGTAGTTTAAATGTGCATTTGCATTTGTGATTTGGTACAAAACTGTCATAGGTATTAAATCATTTTTCAAAAGTTAAAAGTCCTTTTACAATCTCAAATTTAGATTAGTTAAAGTTGTTTTTAGAGTCTGAATTTAAGAGCATAAGCTCATTAGGATATAAGCTCAATCTGTTTAAGCTTATTTTGAAGTTTATCTTTTATCTACTAGCTTAAAATTTGGCCTGCAGTTAGCCTTTTGTCTTTTATAAAAACTTGAAAAAACCAAAAAAAATTAGGATTTAGGAAAATCAGGCACTTTCAAAAGCATTTTTCTAGCATATTTGTTTTTCAAAATGTGTAAACTTTCCTTTTTTTATAGCTTGTAGTACCATCTTTATCTGTTTTTAGCTTTTAGACCCATAAGGATAGCTTAAGTAGTTTAAAATTTAGCTTAAAAGTGCCCCCTTTGGCTGTTGGGTTAAAAGTCTTAGCCAAATTGCTTATTTGCTTATTTGAGAATTTTAGCTGTTAGGATTGCTTTAGTTGTGTTTTTTTTATTTGCTTATTAGGTTAGGATAAAAGTGTTTGAGGCTTATTAGGCTTTGGCTTAAGCTTATAGTAGCATATAAGCCAAGACAGTTTGATATTAAAAGCCTTAAAGCTTTTAAGTCAAACCTACTTGTTTTCCTTTTCTTGCCTTTTTGCTTGGCCAAGTTTGCTTATTTCTTGATCCTTAGTGCTATTTAAGGTTCAGTAATAAGTTGTCATAAGCTCATTTGTTTTTCCATTTGCTTATTAAGTCCAAAAAAGCCAAACAGTTTAGCTTTTGTTCACTTAGTTTAAAACCAAGTCTGTCACCTTTTAGGTGCTTATTTCCAGCTTATTTTAAGTTTGTATAAAAAGTCATTTTTCAAAAGTTGCTTATTTTTAAAACTTTTTCAAAAAGAAATTTTCAAAAAATAAAAACTAAGGAAATTGGGAAGTCAAGGGTGAGCCAGGCTCGAACCCTAGACCTCAACCAACCTCAACCTAGTTTTAACACCACACCACACAACCAACTGCCCTGAGGTCTTTTTCGATTATTACCTTGCACCATTTAATATTTATGACCCTTTTGGCAGTTTAGGCAATAAGCCCTTTTAGGCTTATTTCTACCTTATTGAGATAAGCTGTTTGTCCCGTCTTATTTTTCTTAGGTTCAAAATAGTTCAAAGCACTTTTCTTGATTTTTTTCATATTTTTTATAATTAGTTTAATATTTTTAATATTAATTTAGATAAAAACTGTTTTTAATTCATAATAAATAAAATAAAAGTAAAAAATATATAATTCTTTTTTCTAAAATTATTTTTAATCATTTAGGATTGTTATAAATTAAATTTGCATTATTAGGGTCAAATTTGTAGAATTTAGGTTTTTAAAGCTCGGGTTTAAATCCCGTTATCGTTTTTTGTGTTTTAGCTTTAATTGATTTCGTTTTAGGCTTGCTTTTAGTTGTTTTTGCACTTTATTTATAGAAATAGAATCCAAATCAAATATTGATCATTCAAACACGCGATCACGAACTTAATCACGATTTCAATTTACGCCTCGTCGGGAAACGACCCGGGAAGGTTTTTTAGGGTTTTACTTTGGATAAAAGTAAATAACTCTTTAAAAGCCTTACGGAACTCTTACTCTCTCTTATTAATTGATATTTTGATAATTCTTAATATATATATATATATAGTAAAGGATTATTTTTAAGAGTCATTGACATTTGAGGAAGTCACTGTAGGTGCACTCACGGGCAACATGCGTTATACATACATATATATACATACATATATATACATACATATATATACATACATATATATACATACATATATTTTAGGCTTGCTTTTAGTTGTTTTTGCACTTTATTTATAGAAATAGAATCCAAATCAAATATTGATCATTCAAGCACGCAATCATGAACTTAACCTCGATTTTCAATTTACGCCTCGTCGGGAAACGACCTGGGAAGTTTTTTTTAGGGTTGTACTTTGGATAAAAGTAGATACTCTTTTAAAAAGCCTCTTGGAATACTTACTCTATTATAACTTGATATTATATATATATATATAGCTAAAAATCGAATCAATTTTTGGCGCCGCTGCAGGGGAGGTGTGTGCGATTATCAAGTTTGCATTTGAAGGTTAGTGTTTGAAGTCCCTTCCCCGTGAAGTTATCGCTTTCATTTGTGAATATATTTTTTCTATTATCAAGTAATCAAAAATTCCAAAAAAATTGAAAAAACCAACAAAAACAACCGTTGTGTCACTTGTGATTTCGGCTCACCTTTAGATTACGAACTATAAGAGAGGTATAAGGAGAGTCGATCCTACAAACTTTGACCCGAAAGGAGAAGGTATTTAATAGCTTCGCGCTTACCCGCTCCTCCGCTTCTTTGTGCGTTTTCTAGAGACCTACCGTACACTTGTTTGATTATCGGTTACAATAATATTTTTTCTTTTTTTATTTTCTCTTATTTTGTTCTTAGTGTATGCAAACTCGCTCTTCGTCAAAATTCGTTGGTGAACCTTCTACGAATCCTACTTCTACGATTCTGAAACGTCGTAATCATAGACGTTCCAAGCAAACAGTCGAACCATTTTCTCTTGTAGAAAATCCCTTAGTTACGATGGCCGATCAACGTACTATGGAGGAATTACTCCAAGCACCCACCGAGGGTTACGGAGATGCGATTGTTATTCCCGTTATTCTTACGGAGAATTATGAGCTTAAACATAGTCTTCTAAATCTTGTAACTTCAAAACCATTTTACGGATTTGAGAAAGAAGATCCTCATGCTCTTTCCATTTTCTATCGATTAAGTATAAAGATGTGCCTAATTCGTTGATTAAGCTTATGCTTTTTCCATTTTCTATCGAGGGTGCAACCCGGATTTGGCTCGAAAAAGAACCCCCTCGATCTATTCTTACTTGGGAAGATCTTGTTTCTAAGTTTATTAACCAATTCTTTCCTCCTTCAAAAACGACAAATCTCTGGAATGAAATTACGAATTTTCAACAACGTTTTGAGGAAACGTTTAGTGAGGCATGGGAACGTTTCAAGGATCTCCTTCGTGCATGCCCACATCATGGAATTGCATCAACTTGATACCTTCTACAATGCTTTAAACCCAACCGATCAAGATTCATTGAATGCCGCCGCCGGTGGTAATCTTTTGACTAAAACTTCTCGAAATGCGTTGACAATTATTAAAAACAAATCAAAATTTTGCAACTCACAGAACAAATCGGTTGTTACAAAAGTGAGTACGAATGCTCCTTCTTCTTCTTCTACCCCTTAATTTCTTGAGATTGCCGCTCTTGCTGACGCCGTTAAGGCTTTGGTTCTTCAGAGATCTCCTCCTCCAGCTTCCGTGAAAGCTGTTGAATAAATTTGTGTTACTTGTGGTGGTCCACACCCTTACTACCAATGTCTTGCCACCGATGGAAATGTTTTTCGGGAATATCGAGATAATATGTAAGGATATGTTTCAGCAGCCGCAGTAAATTATAATCAGGGAAATACCGGATACCGTCCTCAAAGTATTGCTAACCAAATTCGACCACTGAGTTTTGCTCAACTGAATGTGCAACATAATCAAAACCGGTTAAATCAAGGTTACAATCAAAACAGAGGAAATTTGATTTATCAAGCTCCGGTGCAGCAAACTCAAGTTGCTCATTCGAATGAATTGTCAAACTTTAAGAAGATGATTGATACTAATATAAAAGCCATGCAAAATCAAATTAGTAATGTGAAAAATGAATTGAGGAATGAAATGCAAACTTCCATACAAACTTCAATGTCAAATCAAAACAATGAGCTTAGGAATATGATGGCTAGTTTTTTCCAAATGAATACCGCTTCTACTTCGGGTACGGGATCACTCCCTAGCAACACCATTGCTAACCCGAAGGGTGAATTGAAAGCCATTACCACCCGAAGTGGTATTGTTTTAGATGGACCTTATGTTCCAATGCCTCCTCCATTCATTAATCCAGAGGAGGATGAACGAGCAGAGGAGACGTTAACGGACCCGGAACTCGTTGAGTATACCATTAAGGTCCCACCTCCTCTTGTCTAAAAACCTCAAGCTCATTCACAAAAAATTTATGAGATGCCAAAAAGGGATCCTCTTCACCCCAATATCCCTTATCCTTCAAGGATGAATAAGGAAAATAGCAAGACAAAGATGAAATACAAATTCATAAGTTTTGGCAAATGTTCAAACAACTTCACATCAATATCTCTCTTGCTGATGCATTAATTCTAATTCCGAAGTACCAGAAAATGCTTAAAGCTCTCCTTTCCAATAAGGAGAAACTTTTAGAACTGGAAAATACACCCCTCAATGAAAATTGCTCAGCGGTTATCCTTAAGAAGTTACCCGAGAAACTTAGAGACCCTGGGAAATTTCTCATTCCGTGTAGTTTTAATGAGCTAAATTGCAAGGCCTTTCACCAATCTAGGTGCCAGTATCAACTTAATGTCACTCTCGGTTTGGAAAAAGTTAGGTTTATTCCGAACTTATATCCACTCGAATGACCCTTAAAGTAGCTAACTGGTCGGTTTGTACACCTGCTGGAATTGCAAGGGATGTTTTTGTTCCGGTAGGAAGGTTCACGTTCCCTACTGATTTCGTCATCGTCGATTATGAAAGCGATCCTCGAGTTCCCCTTATCTTGGGAAGACCTTTCTTGAGGACCGCTCATGCTTTGATTGACGTGCACGGAGAAGAATTGATTCTCCGTGACGGTGATGAAAGATTAATCTTGAATATGAAACATGGCACTTCAAGTTATTATAATAAACATCAAAGAGAATCAATCAACATGATTGATATTTACAATATTTCATACAAAGATTATCTTGAAGACATGTTTGCAAATGAGAAAATAACAAATCATCAGAGTGGCAATCCCACTTTTTCTTCGGAACCCGACATACTCACTTCCGATTTAACTTCACTCAAAGTTAAAATGATACATCTTTTGATCCAGAGTGGAGACATTATTCTAATTATGAAATGCAAAATCATGATTCTACCAAAGATCTCCACCCTCTTATAAAATCTACATCCATATAGTGCAGTACCACTTATTCTTCCTCCAAGTCTCACACTTCTGTGATTAGTGATTGATTCTCTTGAGGAGTTTCGCACGATGAACTCGCACCATAATGAGTCATTTCCCAACCGAAATGATAGAACATGACTCTGAGAAAGACGTTATTAGAGAGATACGAATCTTTGCTTAATCCGTGATCCAATCTAGCAAATATTCTCCTAATAACGATCTTATTTATACCATTCCTGATATGTTCACTGATGAACATACTCTTGATTATTCATCTCCTCCAAGATATGATGATGCCGATGATGATCTTTTTGATCTCAAGACCGATAATGATGAATAGGGAAAAATATTATATGATGATCCATTTGACTCCAAGGAAAATAAAATCAAAGATTCCTAAACACTTAGATTATGATCTTGATTCCCCATGATCAGTAGATTTCTCCATTTCCCTCGATGTGAGACGTCGGTACTCTATGAGGTATTATTCCTGAGTTGATACTTTGACTTCAGCCGATACAAGAGACAAAGTCTTCAATCCGGGTATACACTTCATGAGAACCTTTATGAAGTCGACCAATCGAGTAAAACCAGAATAAGAATGTAAAGAAAGATATCCTCATCTTAATCATTCTTTACTTATATGAGGATTAAAAATCCTCCTCTTTCTGATCATGAACTTCCTTCCACATAGAAATTCTTGAGTCGGAACTATACTCTCGTTCTTTCATATCTGAAATAAGGTAAAAAATTCTACCCCGGGATACTCATTTCTAAAGTGAGAGTCTCCATTCGCTGCTACTAGGAATAATCTCATCGGGACTCTAAGAATTTTCAAAGTTCCATCAATATTTTTGAAAGCCTGATGTAGATTTTTCCTGCTCTATAAGGAGAGTGACATCCGAGTTTTGGATGTTTCCAAGTCTCCATTTTATCCCTCATGAACATACTCAATCGAGGGAGGTCATGCATAGTGACCTTAAACAAGTGCTTCGTGGTGGCACACTGGAAAACTCGTTTTTTGAGTTTTCTATTTAACAGTCTGGAAGTCGTTCTGGTGATACATCGTAACCAAGTGCGATGGATAATCGTATCTTAGGATTTTCTAGAGTAGGGTCCACGTTTTGATACTCTTCCAGAATATTATATAAAGAACCATATCTGGAATACGATCGTATTGATCTCCTGGATACGCGTATTGAACTTCATTCCTTTTGTGGTCTTTGGCGAGTACAGGCGCGGATACACCGTATCTCTCTGATGGATTCGGCGTAATGGTCCCTCAAACAATTAACTTTGAAAATATCTTCCTTTAAGCTCCAGAATCGCGCGCCATTTTGCTATCTTTTACCCAATTACTCACGATAATTACATGCAATTCTTAAATAAAAATCGATTAATGCTCACCAATTCTATGCAAATAACTATATAAAATTAGGTTTAAATCATGGATAAATGATGCTATAAATAGACGGTTTATTATGATGTCATCACCATAAATGTTTTTATGATATGTATATATTTATGTAATTTTTAAAGAATTCTGAGATTGATTATGAAAATATCAAGTGTCAGAAGTTAGTTTTATATCAAAGTGTCCAACATAAGTTTAGGTGAGTGTACAGGTGCAGGGTGCCGCTCGGCTGGACATCTCAGCCAGCCGGCTGGCTGGGCCTGCAACTTTGCCGATTTTGTTTTGCCTTAAGAAACCATAACGAAGGAGTTACAACAAAGATTTCTTATAAAACGTTGTAGAAGCTTATGGATTCTACTCTATGATAATGAAACTTTAAGGGACTAATTGTAATGTATGTTAAAAATTATCATTAAGGAATGACACAAGTCCATTCTCGGTCCAAGCGTTTCCGCTAAGTTTTTCATTTTTGTCCAAATTTGAGTCTGAAAGGGCTTTCAACTTGAGTATCATACTTTCTGTCCTAAGTTCAAGTAGGTTTCCACAATAGGTTGCCATAAACTTAGTCCACTCATAGATGTCGATAGCCGTAAGATTAAGTAATCGAATGAATTGTTTCGACTGCCTTAGCTATAAATGTAGTTAAGTGCTTGAGCGAAAATATGAATGATGATGCTTAGGCATCTCTATGAGTATTGCAACTATGTTATGGTCATTGATTATAATACCTTGATCGACGATGGGAAAGTTTAAATGCTTCTTAGAAATTTATAAATTTAAAATGCATATCGTTATATAAATGCTTGATGTAAGTATTTAAAGATTTACTTACATGTTCTAAGTGAGTTAATATAAACATGGAAGGCATGAAATTACAGAAGCATGAGTTAAATATAATATATCAAACTGTTAAGTTTTAGAAAGTGTTGCTTATTAAAACTATTATTATTGAAAGAAAGTGTTAAATGTGGTAAGTGTGTGCTTATGTAAATGTTAGGTCTTATAGCTATGTAAATATAATATGTTAAGCAATGTATGACTAGAGTATGATGTATACAGTTTTATATGAAGTATTTAATCTAATTTTAAAAAATAGCATAAGATCCAGTATAATCATGAATCATGAAGAAAATATGGGAATAGGGCAATTAAATATAATATATGATATGTAAGACATGATGATTAAAGGCATGCTATAAAACTGCGATGAGAAAATGTCACATAGAAAACATGATAACTTAATCGAAATGTTAAATACGGATAAATGAGGTGAATGAATGATGTTGAAGAAGAATTGCACTAGAAATCTTAAATGACGCTAAATACTCTAAATGAATGATAAAGAATGAAAGAATCATGTTAATATATGAAAGGGATGCATTGATGAATAAAGTGAAGTAAACGAGCATGTTATAAAAATGACCTATGTAAGGTTTATGCACGAGAAGTTAAGCGAACTAAAATGATGCTTAGAAAATTACAATAACTTGACCACTTTGGGTTGAGCGAAGATAATGGTAAATGAAAGTGTGAAACTTATAAGTATATGTAATACATGAGAATGACAAGTATCAATTGGATCTTGTATAATATTATGAAAGATGGATAGACAGTTAGAAGTAAAATGGTCTTAATGAAATAAAGGTGTAACCCGGAAAAGTAATACTATGAAGGAATTTAGATGATGAAAACGATAAAATAAACATAGACTGGGTCCAATGCTCGGTAAAGGTAATGGGCTAATCTCTACGGGGAGAAAGCTAAATGATGAAATATAAAGACCAACGTAAGGTTGGTAATACCGCAAAGGTATGGATAATGGGCTAATCCCTACGGGGAGAAAGCCAAACGATGAACTATAAAGACCAACGAAAGGTTGGTGATACCATAAGGGTATCGGTAATGAGCGGATTCCTATGGGAATAAAGCCAAGTTTCCTTCGGGAAAAATTTAAGGAGATTGGATCCAAGACTATAAAAGATGAAATCAAAAGTAAATGAGATAGCAATATCAGATGAATGGAAAGTAATGAAGATTTAAGCAAGTTCGAGTGTTATGTAAAAAATGTGTAAGTAGGATGATTCACGATCTCCTTATTTAAATGGATTGGGACGCCTCTTCATTTAAATAAAGAAATTATGAATCACCGAACCATAAGTTTGTACTTCCTTATTTGCATTAGATGGGACTCTCTCAATGTAAAAAAAGAGAGAAAACGATAAGCGGGCTTAAAGTGATTCTCGACATAGCATTAATAGGTAATTAAGGAATACGAAAATGGAAGTCTAAATTGTTAGATGCGGTTAGGAAACATAAGATCGATGAAATAAGAGTTTATAATCGTCTTTAGTAGAAACTTTAAGGAGAGAAAATCTAAGTCTAAGACGTTAAGAGTATATGACTAAGGATGAAAATTGAATTGATATTATAATATGTCTTATGGCATGATGTCAATGTAAGTAATAGCTATGGTGGTCGCTAAGTTATATTAGCAACCTTAAGTGAAATGTGAAAGTATTGGTTTAAGTTTGAATTTATGAAGTCAAAGGTATTGAATTTCCAAGCGACTTATAGTCCTTGTGAAAAGTTACTTAAAAGAGGAAGGAAAGCAAAGTATTGTGATGGTAAAAGTGGATAAAAACAAAGTCAAGATGACTACGCTGAATTAAAAATTCTTAACTAATGTAGAAGTACGTCAAGTCAAGATAATGTAATTTCGCGTGTGTCATGTGGTTCTAGATGAAAAGTTAGAAAAGAAATGAATGAGAATGTAATGATATAGAGAAAGTTACTAAAATGATGGAATCAAAAATGGTAAATGTCACTTAAATGATGTTTGTCATCATAGAAAGTGTAAGTACAATAGGAATGAGCGTGAAGTACAATATTTAGAGGTAACTAGAGTTGCAAAACCATATAGGTTGATGCAACTAGTTAAGTATATGCTTGAGAATGCTAAGATGCAATGTAAGGTTAATGTGACCAAGCTTAGTTAATATTAGACAGAAGAGATTTCGGGGACGAAATCTAAATAAGGGGGATAGATTTGTAACATCCCCAAACCGGATTTTAAATATTTATTTACGAATATGCCATAGAATAAGTTTGACTAATACTTTTATAAGTTTGAAGATGTTATATGATTGGCTAGTCAAACCCGGTAGTCAAACTATAAGTATAAATATTATGTAAATAGTTTTAGAAAATACCATGTGCCATAATTAGGAATAATATAACTTAAGGGACTAAAGTTGTTAAGTA
>BQNB010175880.1:0-13116 GCA_026074375.1 Tanacetum coccineum
GCGTACTTGGGTGAAGTACAGCGTACTTCCTGGGTTTTCAGGAAAACCCGCGCACAATTATAATGTGCGACGTACTTCCCGAAGAAAAATGAATTTTGGGTTCCGTTTGCCAGAAAACGGTACGACGAGCTTGTAAATTTTGTATTACAAACAGTAGATAAATTTATGAGAAACAAAATAGCACCAAAACAAGCAACAAACTGATAACAACTTAAACAATTCCCTGGCAACAGCGCCAAAAACTTGATGTGTGTTTTGCAAGCTTTAAATTTATAATACTAGAAATACCGATTTTTACTAAAAGCACAACACTCGGGAAGTATACCCGTTCATGTATAGTATAGCTTTAGGTAAGTTCAGGTCATTCCACGGGAATTGAAGTTTTCACAGTTTGTAATTATGGTGCTAAGGCTAAAATAATTGTCACGGATCAAATTGACCAAATCGTGCACATATCGAATATTGTAAAGAAAGATTCAAGCAAATGATTAAAGTATGTTTGTTTATGCAATGATCACTAAGACAGTGAAGTGTTTAGGATTGTGTTTACAAGTTTAGAGAATAAAGATTTCACAAGTTACAAATCCTTTCGGCCTTTAAATATAACGAGTGATTATATCGATTAATAACAACAAATCATTTTGGCCTTTATAAGTTATTATAACCAATATATTAAGTGGAATGATAAAACATAAGTTTATTTGTATACTATTCGGCCTTTTTACACTTAGAAGAAAATACTTTTGTTTAACCATTTCAATATAAACATAGTCCAAAAGCATCTATATCCAAGATCACATAGTGCCCCAAACAAACACAATATGACCTACTATATGATCAAAGAAACGAACAAAAAACCACATCATTATGAACTCAAACAACTTTCTGTAATAATAATATTTCAAAGGATAAACCCAAGATCTATACCAAATTTCTAAGAGCAATAATTTTGGGGGGGGATTTGTGATTTCACACTGAATTTCTCAAGAACACTTTATTCTATTCTAAGCAAAACCCGTGGAAAAATATATAAAAAATTCTGTCTCAAACGCTTATAGATTCCGGAAATTACACTTCACTATTACATTCCTTGGATGGGTGGTATTAAAAATCTAAAAATTGATGGTGGAGAGTGGTGGTAGTTGATGGTGGTGATGGTGGTTTGAAGGGGTGTTTGGTTCCGTGGTTTGTCAAGCCAAGATCACCAAAAACACCTATTCTAAGTGTTCTAAATGAATTGGGGGTTTGAGGGTGAGAGCGTGTGAAATGAGGGAGCCAAGGAGGGTATTTATATGCTTTTCAGGAGCCAAAGTGCGTCGCATAAACTTATTTGTGCGCCGCACTTCAGGTGTTAATGCACTTAGCATTTAATTGCCTTAAATTCTCTTAAATTCGATGAAAAGTGCGCCGCACATTTTTGGAAGTGCGGCATACTTGGGGAAATTTCAGCACTTGGCCTTTTTCAAAGCTGTATATAATTGAATTCTCTTCGCGTGGCCGCTAGAATCGCGTCAAACGGAGTTCGTATGACCGAGTTATGACCAAAACAATGAACAGGTGTCGGGAGATCTTTATCTTCAGTTATTTCTTCGTTTAAGCTTCAAATCTTTGTGTATTCTTTCGTTTTCTTCCACGAAACATCCCTAGAATCTATAATGACAAATATACTCTATTCTATACCAAAAGTTCTTATAATTAACCAATTTATATATATATATATATATATATATATATAATTATTGATAACGCATATAAAAACATGTATAATTTGTGCGTTATCACTTTTGCACCAGTCGTTCGATTAGAAGTTTTTTGGATTTTTGTTGCCTACATTGCACACAAATCATTTACTATCTACCAGATGGACGTCAAAATAGATTTTCTTAGCGATCCACTAAAAGAAGAAGTATATGTAAGTCAGCCAGACGGGTTCGTTAATCCAGATCATCCAAAATGAGTCTACCGCCTAAGGAAAGCACTATATAGACTAAAACAGGCTCTAAGAGCATGGTGTGATGAACTATCGAAATTCCTGATCTCAAAAGGTTTCACTAAAGGTACTATAGACCCAACCTTATTTACAATAAGATACGGGGAGGATATCTTGTTTATGCAAATTTACTTCGATGACATAATTTTCGGGTCTACAAACCCAAAACTTTCTAAAATGTTTGAAAAACTTATGCACAACATATTCGAAATATCCATGATAGGGGAAATGAAAAATTCTCTCTAGGACTTCAGATCCACCAATCCTCATGAGATATATTCATAAACCAGTCTAAGTATGCTTTAGATATCCTTAAAAAGTATATAATGGACAAATGAGATAACATTGGTACACTAATGGCTACATCACCTAAGCTAGATGCAGATTTGAGTGGTGCACCCGTGGATCAGACGAAATATCGTAACATGATCAGGTCACTCATGTATCTAACAAGTAGTAGACCAGACCTAGTGCATGCAACATGTTATTACGCACGTTATCAATCAAGACCAACTGAAAATCACCTCAAGGAGGTTAAAAGGATCTTTCGGCACCTAAAGAAGACCATTAATATGGGACTCTGGTATCTGAAGGATTCTGGTTTTGAACTAACCATGTTTAGACGTTGACCATGCAAGTTGTCTTGATACATGCAAAAGCACTTCTGTCGGAATCCAATTCCTAGGCGATAAGCTCGTTAGTTGGCCATCTAAGAAGCAGGACTGCATCGCGATGTCAACTGAAAAAGTTGAATACGTGACTTTATCTGCAAGTTGTGCTTAAGTCCTTTGGATGAGAACTCGGCTTACAGATTATGGCTTTAACTTTAACAAATATCCATGTATTGCGATTTGAAGTCAGCCATAGCCATCTCGTGTAACCCAGTCCAGCAATCGTGCACCAAAATATTTTTCTCCATTACCATTCCATCAAGGAACAAGTAGAAAGAGGTATTGTAGAATTGCACTTTGTTAGAACAGCCGACATGTTTACAAAAGCTCTTTCGAAAGAAAGGTTTGAATACCTTGTTGGACGACTCGGTATGAGATGTTTGACTCTAGCAGAACTTAAGGTTCAGGCAAATGAATCTGCTTGATACATATCAAATATCGACATGTAAATATTTTTGAAAAGCAAAATACAAAAATATAAAACTCATAAAATCAAATACAAAAATTTAAAATTTCACAAAGAAAATACAAATTCCGAAAATTAAAAAAAATTCCAAAAAGAATCTTCTCGGCATGTCTCTTGAAATCGATAATATTTACGTACCTAGAAATGTCGATTAACATTGACACGGGTGTGTAAATAAAGTTCGAGCAAGAGTTCAAACGTTTCAAAACATATAATTTCTAATTTTTCTTAATGGCTTATATACATTTTAATGCATAACCCGGACTTTAAAGGAAGGAAAGTTCATCTTTAAAGGTAACCTATCCTAGCAACGAGAAAAGCAAATTTTCTCGGTCTTGAGCACAAGACAATGGCCTGTAATTACTCTCAGATTACAACCCAGACTCCAATGCCAAAGTAGAGTGTACGCATAACTGCGTTTATCTTTAGCGTTAGAAGAGAAGTATTCTAACAAGTGGTTTTCAAAAAGGTTAACACAATTTTTTCAAGAATGCTTTTAATGAAAAACTTTCAGTAATCTGTTAAGTGGTATCTTTTAAAATTGTGTGTTCGACACTCCTTTCCTCACAAAGCTTTCGAAACACGATCAATTTTATAAGTGGGTCAATTTTTGAGGAAGCGTTTTTCCAAATCAAAAATTTAATGCTTTTGGATACATCATTTCACGACAATTTCTATGTATTCAAAACATTTAAATATTCAAGTGGTGTCTTGGCATAATTTTTGCAAAAAGATTTCCATAATGAAAAATTTCATTAGTGACATCTTTCAAAATGGTGTGCTAGACATTCACAAAACTTTTTAAACAACAAAAGTGGTGATTCAGTGACATAATAATTATTGATGAGTGTGGATATATCGACAAGCGCGCCAACGATCTAAGTTACATCTGGTCTAAAGAAATCGAAAACTGTCGTTAGTGACTTAGTGGCCATCCGTTTTAGATAGAAACATACTATGATATAACTTGCTTTCTCATATTTGTTATGAGATCATCCAGTGTTTGAGCACAGTTTTTCAAGAATTCTTCAATGACATTTCATAATGTTTCAAAATTGTGTACTCAACACTGCCTCACCCTCAATTTTATAACTCTTTTACAAATTAGTATCATTTTTTAAGTGGTGTCGTACATGTGTAAAATTGAGGGGGAGCGAGAAGAAAAATGTTCCATTAATTCATGTAATATCCATGGTATCATTTTTTTCCCTATGAATTTTTCATGATAAATTTTAATCAATTGGTATATCAAATACTAAGAGATTTATTATTTAAAATAAGGGGAAAAATATGATTAAAATGTGATCAAGAAAAATAGTAAGTGATCTAAAGAATCAAAGTGCTTTTCACTCTTACCCACGTGTGCGAAACACTTTTGAATATCGATGCACGTGTATAGGGGGAGTCTTTCAAAAGATGAAACTTTCAAAGTGTCAAACGCTTTTTATTTTTATCAAACGCTTTGATTGATTTTCAATGGTGGTATGGTTACGATCAAATAGCCAACAACCAACTAATTCACGATGATTATGAATTCATAAGATGGTTAAGGTTAGGTATTGTCCTATGATCCATCCAGAACCAGAGGAATCTACCCAAGGACACTCCATAGTTAGAAATTGCAGTCCTTAGGTATGATTTGGAGAAAAATGAGAAAAGAGAATAATGTTGACTAAGGCATGAGCTAACCCTGGAATAATCACAACAAGGTGTCAATAATGACGTCTTGGTAAACATTAAAGGGGTTGGAAAAAAAGTTATGATAAAAGGTGAAAAGGAAGAAGCCTTGCATACTTACGCAGAAACCGGGTCAATACATATGCTATCAATCTTCACAAAGATGAATTCTGGTATTAAAGAAAGACATCATGGACATAGTGATGCACTGCACAACCCTTCCCAGCCATTCAAGTTTCTCTCAAAATATTTTTGTCTCATTTGTCACATAGATTAACACGACTTCTATTGACTTCTCACTCCGAGAATGTTGATATTGAAAATTTGGCAATCTGTTCCAGCCTCCGATCACTAAACCTAAAGCGCACAAATCGAGTCTAGAGCCAAAGAGATCAAATATAAATCTCATTAGGACACAAAACTGATAAACACATGCTCATATTTCAAGTGACACTTAAGAGTCCTACGCATTATCCTTATGATCTTGCCAAAACATTTAGAGTGATGCTCTTTAGCATTTCATTGTGACGAATGAAAATCCTTCCAGTGTCAATATCAAATAGTAATGCGGTAGATGACTTGCGAGATTCTTTATGAATCAAACTTGTGCTAACTGGAAATCCAATGTGATCCAGGTTTTAAGAATTGACGGGAAACACACAAAATTGTTGTTCTTTACCTTACAAGTGGACATCAATACTTCACCTATATTCGTCCATTATCCTAACTTGCAAGGGAATCCGGATATAGGAACAAGTATGAAATATCGAAAAGCTTCGTTAGCGTCTCCAGACGTATGAGCTCTAGATAAACCATACTTACAACTAGAAAACCTGTTAAGGAGATTCATCATGAATCAAATTCTGATGATGCATGTATAGTATTTATACTGTAAAACGATCCTCACTGAATCGGAGGTTAACGTTGCCGAACTTCGACGAATGAACAAGACATCCGTCCATATATGTTGTTTATTGCTAACCCCTATAGATGCAGGTTTAGACGATGGAGTAACTACCTCATTCCAGCACCGTCAGACTCATTACCACATTCTCATATTCAAGCTACCAAGATATACATTTGGCATCAAAGGTTCAAGAAATCAAGAAAGCATAACAAATAAAGACAAAGATCTTCCTCAAATACTCAAAAGACAATCGGTATGTTAAGGGAGATTGTTAGCTTTTAAGATGATGCAAAGTATAAGCATGTTGGTCTAAAGCACAAAGGCAATTCAAGGATGTTTAAGAAAGAAAGAACCACTCTCCATTAAACGACGACTAAAGTACCGGTTACTACTATCAAATTCATCCACAACAAGGAAAGATGTAAAGATCTTGAAACTAAAGAAAAAGTCAAAAGACAATGACAAAGGCTCAAGATTAAAGATCACTGATGTGTCGTTGTGTGGTGTATATTTTTATGATTCAAGTTTTAAATTTATATTTTGCCGACTAAACCAAAAACAATACTTTAACGGGCAGCGTACCCGATCGGTAGTAGTTTCGTGGTAAGTAGGGTGTCGAACACTTGAAGCGAGGTTAAATATATCAATTTAATTAATATATTGGTTTATCTAATTTATGTTAATTCTATTATATTCTAAACCTATGTCAGTCCTAATCCTAATTCTAACGGGAAAAAGGGGGTTTTCAGTCTGAGAGACTGGCACGGTTTGGTTGGTGACTACAATCAATTCAAGGCACTTTAACCTACGCAAGCAAATTAACAAAAGATAAAAGAGCGGTCGAGCCAAATATAAAAAAACTGTATTAACCATTATTAATTCGATTAGAAAGTTGGTTTGTTTATTAAGTGCAATGATTTCTTCTCTCGAGGCGGTATATCATTCTTAAGACTTAGGCGTTACATCATCCTAAGACCTAGACACGTTAATTTTGTCACAGTTAAAGTATCCGCATAAAGCATCCTTATTCGCTGATTATAATCTATCTTAGGGATTAAAGCAATGGTAATCTTGTTAAACCCTAACTCATAGAGACTTTACCCACTTACCGCTTAATGGCGATTTATACACTAGTAGTCCACTTGTCCAACTATCCAATGGAATCAGAACGTTATTTGTTGAATTATCTAGGTTCACCTTATAGTCAACACGATCAATAAACCATTGGCAATATTTAATTAACTAGTTAAGCTCGAAGCATATCCTAGACACAGATTTAACAAGACAATATTTGTGAAACTATGATTCTAGATGTATAAATTACTATATGGAGAGTTATCCCAGACTCTAGATTACTTGGTCCGTATCACTAGATCCAGTTGAATGATAGGTCGCATACAAAAGCGCGTAAACAAGTATAAATTGATAAACATAAACAAGCATTCAACGATAAATCAAGAAATCAAGATAAACAAATACCAAACATTCAGATCTTCATAATAATGGCTAATACCCGAAGGTATTAGCCTTCAAATGTCATAATAAATACAAAAGAAATTATTTAGCCAAGGTAAACTAACCGAGTTAACGAATGATACCAAAAACTTGAAAGATTACTAAAGTATATGAAATTACACGATGTCTCCTATGGAATTGATAGCGTTGCTCGACCTCTTCTGCTCTTTTTCTCCTTTGAAAATCGACTTTTATGGTTTAGGTATCGAGAATATGATTTAGCACACTTAAAACTCATTTTTGAGTTTTGTATTTATAGGGTCTGGAAGTCGGTTCGATACGGCGTAGCCAAAGGATTGCGATACGGCGTTTGGTGTTATTGGAGTAGGGACACGTTTTGTATACTTTCCAGAATTTTCACATACATATCTTGAATTACGGCGTATTGAAGTTCTTATGGATACGGCGTATTGCTCTTTATTCCTTTGTGGTCTTTGGTGAGTGTAGTAGGATACGCCGTATTCTCTTTAATGGAATGGTGTATTTGGTGTCAGAATCATTATTCTTCAAAATATCTTTGTTTAGGGCTCCAGAAATGCGCGCTTTTTGCTATCTTCACCAAGTACTCCAATAATTACTTCAATTCTTAAATATAAACGATTAAGTAACAATTCTTTGCAATAACTATACAAAATGGGTTAATAACATGGGATAAATGATGCTATAAAATACACGTTATTTTATGTCATCAAATATCCCCCCACTTGAATCCTACTTGTCCTCAAGTAGCCTTTAAAAGTTTATAAAAATGCATCCATAAGGATATTTTCTGTTAAAGCATTTATTTATTCTATTACAAGTACGTAAAACCAATCTCCTAACGAAATAGGAAGATGAAAAACACTAATAATCTATAACTATCTATGTGAACTTGTACTAATTCGCTTAATTGCTCGGTCGTGACGAGTATTCTATCATAAGCTTGGTAATGATACACATCTCCACCACTAAAGCCAAGGAATAGCAAGTTTATAAAGGTAAATATGAGTTTTTTGTATGGAAAGGCTTACGGTTAATCATTCTACAATCTTTCACCAGAAGTACCACTCCAACAAGGCAGCTGAAGCACACATACATGGCCGTAATGACGAAATAGACATGTGTGTTGATAACATCAAATATTTAATACTTTTTGGTGGCAAAATACCCCCTAAAATACCTCTAAATGTCTCACTAACATTCGAAAACGAGATATTTTCTATTGTTTTATAGTTTTCAGGTGAAATACAGGAAAGTGACAAGAAACAAGGGAAAAAGGACTTAAAGTGTAAATTCTGAAGAATGTTATGGCGTAACATCAGAAATGGTTACCCCGTAACATAAATTAAGCAAGTATGAAGATCAAGGAAGACTTTACGGCGTAACAATATTTATAGTTTCAGTTCGTATCACTATATTTGGAAGGACAATATCTTGTCAAAGTTCTGTTTCGGCATAAAAACCCTTATTCAGTTACGCCGTAACCATGAAGATCACAAATATGGAATGAAGATCTCGTACATATTAGAGTTATTTGGAAGTTTACGGGTAACACATTATTGCTTACGCCGTAACAGCTGCTTAATTATGGAATCCCGTATAAGTTGGTTACGGCGTAACACCTTTATTGGTTACGCCGTAACAGGTACGATAACTATAAATAGAGGCCTCATTCAAGCTATTCCGACATTACTTCCTTCATAGCCAACTGGAGAGGCGACAAAGGCTTCCAACCTTCAAAGAATTCCACCTGGAGTCCAAGGCAAATTTTTAAAAAATGGACCAAAAGTGTTATACCCGGTAAAGATAGTGGACCAAAATTGTAGTTTCCTCAATATATGATTTCTTCTATCTCTTACTGTGTTTCCATTGCCGTGAGCGGCTAAGCACTTAAATTGTTGGCCTAGTTATGAATTTACTTTTATTATGATTATTTTCTGTTAAATTATGGTTTCATTAGATATTTCTTGACTATCGAGTAACCCTGGGTTTTGGTAGTACGGGTGGTTTGGACCTAGCTTGCCCCATTAATAGATTACCTTGTCATGATGGGATCCAATGGGTACTAGGGAGGATCACTAACTCTTTACCTGGTGTAGGAACGGACCGGTCACCGCACAAATCACTCGATACTTAAAAAGCACAGGAACTCTTTCAGAGGGGGTTAGTAATCTTAATAGGTTATTTGATATGTTTTGGGAATAGTTGGGATTAATCACTACAACCTGGATAACCTACCTCCCAGATGATTCGGGACTAATTCGGAATCGCAGAAAGTATTGGATAGACTGTATATGCACATTTAAGTCTATCGACCTTAGAAACCAGTAATGAAACCATAGATTGACATTGCACAAGAAATTTTCTTCATAACAATAGTAATGAAGTAACTAGGTTAGCACATTTTCTCTCTTGATATCTCCTATCCTTTTAATTTGAGTTATTTATTTTATTGTATTGTTTTTCTCTCAATTAAAATCAAAAACCATTTTCAAAACGTGACATTTCAAATTAAAACTAATTACACCTTAGCTCTTGGGACGACCTCGGATTTACCAATCTATACTACCCACGATCGGGTTCTCTGCCCGTTAGTACGTCGTTAGGTAGATCGAATTTTATAAATTTAAAACTTGATAAAAAGAAATATTTTAAAAGAAAATACGCATCAAATTTTTGGCGCCGTTGCAGGGGAGCTAAAAATTAGAATTAATTTGAATATTTTCTCTTCTTTTTCTGAACTCTATATCTGCAGGAACCATGGCTGGAGTAGACGTCAATACTCTCACTATGGAGCAATACCTAGCATTGTCACGAGAAAACCAGGCACCTGGCGTGGTTAAACCCAAAATCAAAGGCAATGTTAATTTCGAAATCAAGAGTCAATTCATGCGCGAATTGAGGGAAGATACTTTCTCCGGAAACAAAGACAAGGATGCTCACGATCACATTGAACGGGTCCTCAACATCATTGGCTTATTCAATATTCCCAGAGTCTCTAAAGATGCAGTTATGCTCTGAGTTTTTCCCTTTACTCTTACTGGAGCCGCTAAAAGATGGGTGGACAGACTAGCTTCAGGAACTATCAATACCTGGGATCTCCTTAAGAAGGCCTTTATCCAAAGGTACTGCCCACCTTCCATGACTGCAAAGCAGCTTGAAGACATCCACAACTTCAAGCAAGAAGGAGATGAATCATTATACCAGGACTGGGAACGGTATAATGACCTTCTATATAAGTGCCCTACTCATGATATCAATAGTTATCAAAAGGTAAACACTTTTCATAAGGGTTTAAGCACTATGAACCATCAATTGCTTGATTCACAGGGACCTATCCTCGAGATAAGACTAGCCGAAGCTCTCACAGCAATTCAAACCATGGTTGACCACTCTAAAAAATGGCACGACGGCTCAACAAGCAGGAATATCGAAAGCAGTAGTAGCAATGATGGACTAGCTGCTTTGGTAAACAAGTTGGACAACCTAGGAAGAGACATGAAGAAACTAAAGGAAAGTGTTCATGCAATCCAGGATGGATGCAAAATTTGCAAAGGACCTCACCTCGACAAGGAGTGTCCCCTCAACGAGGAAGTCAAACAAGTGGGAGAGGTTAGATATAGGGAATTTAGACGAACAGCACCTTTTAACGGGAATAATGGAGGAAGACAAACTTTGGCCAAAATAGTTAAAAACTTTTTGCCATAACTTAGAAAAAAGCCAAAACCACCATAATGAAATCATCCAAGGTCTCAAGTCCAGGGTGACAACCTTGGCCAAGAAAGCAGTAACTAAGATATATAACAATGAGGATTACAAATCAATCTTCACTAATGATGGAGCACCTCTATACACCCCATTCTACTATTCTCCTGAAGAAATTGAGTACTTTTTGGCTAACTCTGTATTTTCGGATGATGATGAACTTAATAATGTTACATCAATCCCTGGCGAGGATTTAAAACAAACCTCCCCAAAACAAACAACTACCCACTATGTAGAACCATACATTCCCCCAATTCCTTTTCCAAGAAGACTTGAACAACATGTCGAAGAAGCATTGATCCATAAAACCATAGAAAGCCTTAGGAAAATTAAGTCAAATTGACCTTTCCTCAAGGAAATTAGGCAATCCGATGAGTATCCTAAATTTATGAAGGACTTGGTAGCCAACAAGCCATTAACCATGAAAAATAAAGACATTAGAATAAATCACAGATGCTCCGCCCTTCTCCTTAATCAACTACCACTGAAAGAGAAAGATCCTGGAAGTTTTATCCTACCCTGCTCAATTAGAAGTTTAGACTTTAACAACGCTTTAGCATACTTAGGAGCAAGCATTAGCATCATGCATTTTTCTATGTACAAACGTCTAGGTATATGGAAGCTTGAAACAATCAAAATGAACATAGAGCTTGCCGATAATTCTAAATGCATTCCGAAGGGGATTGTTAGGGACCTTCTAATCAAAATTGATAAATTTATTTTACCCATTGATTTTATTATACTTGATGTCCTTGAGAATTTTAGGATGCATATCATTTTAGGAAGACCCCTGCTCACAACTGCCCACGCTAAAATTGGTGTCTTTAAGAAATCTATTTCTTTAGAAGTAGGAAACGAAAAAGTTATTTTTAAACTGAGAAACAATTTACATGACATGAAAAGTGAATCCGTTCTAATGATCCAAAGCAATATCATAGCAGAAGAGGATGAATTAATGAATATAGAATCTGATTTATTCATATACAATACCAATACATGTGAATCATGCCACATTCTTGCGGTAGACACTGATTTGTTCACCTATGAGATTGTAACTCAGGAAACATATGATGAAATAGCTCATAAGTGTTGCTTAAACACTCAAGATGTTATTGGATAAAAAGCTAGAACCATATTAGGGAAGAAAAAATCACATTGGTGCGCCCCGACTTATCGACAAAATAATGGGATTTAAGAAGTATGGGCATCGTGCAACCTATCAAACGAAGTGTGTGACAGAGGAAGTTTACGTAATAATGCAATTCGATGTTATTGGGAAAGTGAGAACGATAATGACCGCGTAAGTATAGAATGGAATGATCTATGTTTAAATGATTGGTTAAAAATTAAATATGGGGAAGTTGATGAAACGATGAAAAAGAAAATCCTTACCGAACATTAGAGGAAACAATTTAGAGTTGATTATGATGACAACAATGACTTTTATGACCCCGACCGGTGCGGGGAAAGTAGAAATAATGAAATACGAAAGAGAGTAATTAATAACTTACATGATGAATGGTTCAAGGGGACGTCTGATGATGAAGATGACATTGAAGGGATAATTTATTATCTCAAACCAACGTCATATGATGGGTTTATTGATTTAGACAAGGAGGAATATAAAAAAGACGATGTAGGCTTCTTGGAATGCCGTACATAACACCACTTCCACTCATAATTGAACAAGTGTAAATCACCCGATATAGTCTAGGACCAGGAGAGGTTTACACAAAAGTTGAGGTTTTAAATATGGAGGAAATACCTTGGACTATGAATAATATTGCTACTATAAGGAGCGATATCATAGATGAGGTTTACGAAAGTTATGTAGACGATGTAACGTAGAATGAGCATGAGTCTAACTTAAAGACTCGTTAATAAACAAAAGTGCTTGTCGGGAGATAACTCGTCTTTTATTTAATGAATTTCTTTTTGCATTAGTTGGTTTGCATGCTTCTTACTTTGTTTTGCAGAATCCAGAAGCTAAGAGGCAATTCTCAAGACCGGCTCGACTCATATTCATTTGGTAACCTTGTTGAATTTGCAGCAGTTACGCCATAACCACTACAGTTACGCCGTAACTACTACAGTTATGACGTAACCCATTTTATGGTTATGCCGTAACACCTTAAAATTTTAAAAA
>BQNB010175881.1:0-13115 GCA_026074375.1 Tanacetum coccineum
ATTGTATGTTAAAAGTGATGATTGTTTGATGGATTAGGTGATATGTTGTTTGATTGAGATTTGGTTTGGTTGAGTTAACATTAACTTAATGTTGATTGAAGTTTTGTCAAAAAGCAGTGAAGTTTTGGGTCAAAACGCAATGAAGAATTATCAAAACGCAATGAAGAGTTATCAAAACGCAATGAAAAATCTCAAAACGCAATGAAAATTCTCAAACCGCAATGAAGAGTCTCTAGTCAAAACGCAATGGAGACTCTTAAGGTTTTATCAAAACGCAACGTTGCAATTTGATCAAAACGCAACCAATTAAAAAAATTAGGCAGAGTATCCCCTAGTCAAAACCCACAACAAAAGTCTTCAAAACGCAACCTGTAGTCAAAACGCAACGACCAAAACGCAACCTCAAGGTTCAAAACGCAATGATCAAAACGCAATATGCATCCTTCACCAAAACGCAACCAAGAATGTCTCAGAAGGTCAAAACGCAACGACGAAAAAACGAACTTTTTCACCTAAAAACACCTAGAAATCACCCTTTTGAACGTTTTCACTTAGTTTCTTTTGCACAACTTGGTCCTAGAAGGTTATAACAACTATAAAAACACTAACTTTAACATCACAAACATGAGAATCAAAGAGTGTCAAGAATAAGACCATAAACCTTCAAAAACCAAACTTTTGATCTAAACTAACCAAGGAAACGCACACACAATCTAGCTAATCATCCCATGTGCTCTGATACCAATTGTAGTATACATGATATCATAACACAAGCAAGAGATGATGGGTTGGCTACTTAATCTTAGAGAGAGAAAGTGATATTTCTAGAGAGAGAAAGTGCAAGACAAAGTATTATTAAGAAATGAACAACCAACCCCTTCCCATGGCTGGAAGGGGGTTTATATACATGTGTTAGTAAGCACTATGGGCTTGGGTATGGGCTTAACACTTGGGTAAAAGACCCGGCCCAATACCTAAAGTCATACGCTTACTTTCTAACTACGAACTTTGCTATACTAAACAATACACGGGGGTGACCGAGTCTTTTTCATAATCCTAACAATAGTATAGGTGTCGTGGATACGCAACCTGACGTATGGATGGTATAAACCCCCATTCTGAACCAGTGTATATAATGGTCTCTCTCTCTATATATATATATATATATATCTCACTCTATCTACTTATTGTTCATATAGCTAAGTAGATCTTTACACCACTCGGTTTCTTTGAGACTTGTAGTTTTATAAACTTCAAAGAAGTTAAGAAGACCGTATTCACCCACCTCAATGGTTCTACAAAAAGTATAACCCTCGTTGAAGCTGCAAGAACAATGTTAAACAGTTTAGTTCTATCATAACTGTTAGCCTTAAAATATGTCGACTTATACAGAATTACATTTGTTTAATAATAAATGGATACGCAAGGACTAGTGATGACAAGTTAGGATAGTTATGCGTATCTCAGGCTATATATTCCCCTTTATACTTCCATGGGGGAGTGAGGAAACCATTTGTAACATCTCAAGTGTGTGTGTTTCTGCTCGTTCTCTCTAGAAAACACACACATCTTCCCTTTCTCTCTAATCTAATAATATGGCTTTCTACTTATTCTTTCCTCCTCGATCTCCTGATCATTACTAGTTAGTGAATTTCTTTTATTAACAATTAGCATCAGAGATAACCGGGGGCGTTTCGTGTTAAAGTTTATAAAAGTAATTTTTTAAACTATGAATAGTAAAATTTACTATTCATCAGCAGACCCAAATGTATTAAATATGATAATTTTGATACACCTTTCAATTACAGAGACTTGCTCGAAGGAATCGCTAAAATCGGGTTTAAAACGAATAAATTATTACATTTACGGGTTTTACGACAACTAAAACTATAAAAATAACTTTATAACTGGTGTGAACAGTAAAAATAATGTTCACCAGAGGACATGAAATACAAAAATGTCATAATTTGACACGTCGTCATAATACGAAAGCGTGAACATAAGAAACGTAAGAAACGGGCTTAAAACGAGAAAATTATGCACTATTTCCTACTTATGCACTATTTCTTGACGTGAATAGTGTTGGTTCGTTTTTAGTATAAATTTTTGCGAAACATTTTTGGATCATTTATATAATATTTATACATGTATTAAAATTTATAAATATTATTTTACAAAGACGATTGAACTATTTATTCGATTATACGAGTACGAATACGGTTATCATTTATCAAACGCGACTTAAATGATATTTTACAAACACAATTAGATGGTGATATAGCTATATAGAATTATATATGGTAGTAGTTATTCAAAGTACTATTACACCATACGACCTAAATTAATTCGGTTTGCACTCGGTCGTATTTATGACGCATGTTTTCACGCATATTGATTACATTGTTAGACTCATCCACTCGAGTGAGTTCATAGTCCCCACGATTTAATATTTTACAATGATTTATAAGGTTGGTTGGGGTGAGAAACATTGCTTTCGCTTACAATTGGACGCAAGAAACCTTTGAAATAACATTAATGTTTTGGATATTGCCATACCATGCAATAACTAAACTGTTTGGATATTGTATACCAGGCAATCACTACTGATTTTTGGATATTGTTACCATCAACCACTTACTGTTTTGAATATTGTATACCATGCAATACTTACTGTTTTGGATATTGTCTACCATGCAATACACACTCTAAACAATTGCGGTCCTACACTCATACAATTTACAAACCTATGAATTCACCAACATTATTTTTGATGTTTTAAAGCATGTTTTCTTAGGAGATCAATGAGGTACAAGACAAGGGTATACATTGTGTCGATATTTTTTGAAGTCCATATGCATTAAAAATTTGGTATGCATTTACATTTTGGAGGAACATTTATTATGAACTGAATCTTTGTATAATTTAACAATGAAGAAGTAAAGCTCGGGCTTTTGTAACAAACATTTTTGCTAAATCCAATAGTATCGGTTTAAATAAATTAACAGACACTATTAAAGTCGTTCTTATAATACATGTGTTGATGATCCCCCTAATGGGAAAAAGTAACCTACCCAACCCATATGTCATTGGCAACCCCATTTTGGGTGTTACATACAAGGACTAGTGATGATAAGTTAGGATAGTTGTGCATATCTCGGGCTATATATTCCCCTCCATACTTCCATGGAGGAGTGAGAAAATCATTTGTAACATCTCAAGTGTGTGTGTTTCTCCTCCTTCTCTATAGAAAACACACACATCTTCCCTTTCTCTCTCTAATCTAATAATATGGCTTTCTACTTATTCTTTCCTCCCTGACCTCCCGATCATTACTAGTTAGTGAATTTCTTTTATTAACAATAACATTTTTGGGTTGAGGCTATAAGCATTGCATGGTTCACTCGGGATAAATCCATAATTGTTTAAAAGACATCACAAAACCCTATATGAAGTGTTTCATGAAAGACTTCCCAACAGCAACTACTTTCATGTCATTGGTTGTCCTTTGTTCATTTACAATCATACAGACCACTTAAAAAGGTATGAGGCAAAAGCTGATGATATCTCAATTATATTCTCTTTTGTTATATAAATGTTTTAAAACTGAGGTTTGGTATGTGTGTAATTACACATACCTTTTACTCAATAAAATTTAACCAAAACGATCAAAACGCACAAAATGCCATAAATAGCTTGTTTTGTGTTTGAACTGTGCTTTACGGATAATTACTAAAGAACAAATTGAAGCCAAACCGGACAAAAACCTAGCACGGTTTTGAAAAGTAGCGCAAAAAACCGAGGGCCAAGTACAAAGGATTGAAAACGGAGCAAAGCGGACATTTTCCGGATCCGACTCAACAATGTTTTTGCAATTAAATGAAGTCAAGACGAAGTCAAAGTCAACCCCGGGATACGGTTTTGGAAAGCTAAATTGTCAAAAATGGGCCCACCCGTACCCACCTAGTGGGCTCGGATCAGCCCACTATATTTAAAAGCCCAAATCCTCCTTTATTTAACTTGGCCCAAAATAATACACCCAAGCCCATCCCCCTTAAATTAACCTGGTCCAATCCAAATGCTTTTAACAGCCGTTATGGCATTAACTCTTATATCCTTACACCGTTAGTCCTTTAAAGACTAACGGTGTAATCCCCAACCCAACTCCAGGAACCATAGATGCAAAATACAAGGACTGAAAATGCAACATCATTATATACATCGAGGGGCTTAAATTGCTAATTCCCCAAATATTCACCCCTGTCACTTTTATAACTCCACTTTCCCGCCAAATCCTAACCCCACTATTGTACATCCCTGTCACACCCTGCAACATCCCTCCAAACTTCACCCTTTGACAAAACAGCTTAACCCCACATCCCATAAACCCTCATGAACACCTTGGCAATCCTAATTGTTCCCATTGGTTGAGATAGAAGATAAAACGAATCAAGGGCTTGGATTAATTGGATTGGGGACCAAGGAATTTTAAAGGGCCATGATCATGTTTTGCCTTTCTCTCACAACACAAACACAAGAAGCACAACAAGCAAGAACCTGGATAACTATATATTGAAGAAAGAAGACAGTGATAGACAAGAGGAGTAGCTTTAGCCAAAAAATTTACTTGTAATGTTTTAACTTTATGTGTTTAAGCTTTTAAGCTTTTAAATTCTGTCATTTAAGTTTTGAAGCCTTGTAATCCTTTTACAGTTAATGAAAGTTTAGTTTTTCAAGTTTTTAAATTCTCTCTAATTTTCAAGTTTTATGCATTCAAGTTCTTTTGAGTTCAAAAGCCATTTCTATAAGTTCTTTTATGCTTGTATAACCTGTTTTAACTACTTAAAGGTTTTTCAAAAGCTTTTATAAAGTTACAGTTTCATTAAGCAAAAAGTTAGATTCTTAGCTTTTTGGAAGATAAGCTGAAAATGGAAGAGCTTATGGGGCATATAGTAGAGCTTATTGTAATAAGCTGGGTAGGTAGAGCTTACTTAGGGTAAATAAAACTCCTGTTTTGAGCAAGGAGTCAAGGTACTCTTCATTTTCTCTTTTTAAGCTTATTTTCTATTCAGCTTATTTATGGCTTATCTGTGCTTATTTTCCTGCTTATTGTGCTTACTTATGTTGGTTTATGCTTGCTTGTTCTTATTTAGTGCTTATATGAGATTCATGTATGCTTTTCTTTAAAACTCACCTTAATAGCTTTTGACTGCTTATTTCTTATTTGTTGATTTTAGTGCTTATCTTTGCTTGAAATTTGCTTAACTTGGCTTATCTTGGTTTTGTTACTATCTGTCCTTAAATATCTTTGCTTAAAACTGCAAAAATCAGCTTAAAGAAAGGCTTAGAAAACCTAAAGGGGTGTTTGGGTCAAGGGTGGAAACGGGTCAAAACAAGTTTTAAGAACCATTGAGTCACCAAACCAACTTACACAAGCATTTTCTAGTTCTTTTCAGTCTGTTTTTCAGAGATTTAAAGTTTAAAAGTTGATTTTAAGTTTTTTTTATAAGCTACTTTAAAACTGTTAAAGACAAAACAGTTTCAAAGTGCTCATTGGATAAGCTCATTTAAACCAACTTTTGGATGTTGTCTTTGTGTCATTTTGTAGAGTCAAATGCATTAGAGTAAGTGTTTTTAGGGGTACTTGTGTTTCTTTAAAAAAAAACTGTCAAAAAAAATTATTGCCCTTTTTGAAACCAAAAAAGGTTGCCCTGGTGCAAACAGCACTTTTTCCAACCCTTTTTCTTGGCTTATTTGTTTTATAAACTTTAATATTTTTGCATTCTTAGATAGTCTTTAAGTCATACTTTAAGACCTTATAAGCTGTTTTCCCTAAGGATCCCTCTATTGCTTAAAATTTAATCCTTAAAAATCTATCCTTAGGCTTGGTGTATGCAGTTTTTGCCCATATTGCTTATTTGAGTTTTCTGGCTTTTCTGTAGCTTTCTTTTTGCTTATTTCTAACTGCATTTGCTTATTATGTTAGGTAGATAATCTGTTTTTGCTTCTTTCCATTTTTCATTTGCTTAATTGTCAAAAAATTAGCAAACAGTTTAGCTCATTTAAACTTAGTTCAAAAAAGTGTTATCTGCCCACATTTTGCTTATTTTCTCAGCTTATTTGAGTTTTGTAAAAAAAGTGTCTTTTTTTAATTAGCTTATTTTTATTAGTTTTATAAGTTTCTAAAAAAAAGTTTTATAAAAAGAGAGCGGCAAGGATCGAACCCTGGACCTCCCCATTTTCAAGCAAACGTCCCACAAACCCACACCCATAACCATCATGCTACAATAACTCATCCGTCCTAGTTTGTTCTTTTTATTCTTATAAACTTATTTTTAGCCCAACAAGCTTATAAGCCTGTTTAGCTTATTACAGCTTATTGGGATAAGCTAACAACTGAGTGTTATTTTTGTTAAATCAAGCACAACTTCATCTACTTTCTGTAATTTTTTTCATAATTTTCCAAAATCAGTTACTATTTTTAATTATTTTTTTTATTTAAAACTGTTTTTTAATTATTAAAAATTAAATAAAAATCAAAAAAATATAATTCTTTTCTAGAAAATTTTCTTTTGTCATATTGCACCTAGGAAAAATAGATTTGCTCTCGTTGGGTTGTTTTTGCAAAATTTTATTTTTTAAAGAACGAGATTCGTTCTCGTTCACGTTTTTTGTGTTTTAAAGCTCAAATCAACTCCGTTTTCATTCTAGTTTTCTTTAATCTTGCTCTTTAGTTAACTAGAGTTTATTAAAAGTGAAAAAAATCTTTTTAGGTTAATTTTTGAAAATTTAGGTTTTTAGTCAACATTTTTAGATCCCCGTTATCGTTTTTAGCTTAATTTTGTGTGCCCTTTTCATTTTTAGAGTAGATTGCATTAAATTCTCCGTAGATTTATATATCCAATCCAAATCTCTTCCATTCAATCATCAAATGTCAATCCAACACTCGACTTTCCAATTCACTCTTCGTTGGGGATAAACGACCCGGGAATATCATATACTACTTCTGGTTTCATTGATTAGAGTGGATTTTGATCCTTATTATATATTTATATTTATTTTTATTTATATATATTTATTAAGGGTGTAATCCATCCCTTAATTAATTTTTGGCGCCGTTGCCGGGGAAGAGTGTAAACGTTTGTCGTTTCATTGTGTTTGGATTATTTGTGCTTGAAGACCCTTCCTTGTGAAGTTCTCATTCCCGTTTGTGAATATTTGTAAAAAATACATAATATTAACTATATATAACTTTAGGCAATATTCCTAGGAATACGTGTATTTCAATATTAAAAAAAACTTCTCACCACTCTCGAGGTTGACAAATAAAAAAAACTTATAAAACGCACCCTCAAATTATGCGAGAAGTTACTAAAACAACATTCGACTTTTACCTATTTATGATTCTTTTATATAATAAACTTTATTTATCAAATATAAAACATATATCTATCGATTCATTCGTAAAAAAACATGTCACTGAAAATATCTTCGAATTGCGAACAAAACGAGCCCAATATTAACTATATATAACATTAGGCAATATTACCTAGGAAAACATGTATTTTAATATTAAAAAAATTCTCATTGCTCTCGAGGTTGACAAATAAAAATAAAACTTACAAAACGCACCCTCAAATTATGCGAGAAGTTATTAAAACGACCTTGAACTATATCTATTTACGATTTTTTATATAGCAAACTTTATTTATCAAATATAGAACATATATTTATCGATTCATTCGCAAAAAATATGTCACTGAAAAGATCTTCGAATTGCGAACATAACGAGTCAAATATTGCAATGCTTCTGACATACGTACGATTTTATAAAAAATGTTGTTTCACCAACCTCAAGAAGGAAATAGCCCTTGGGTTATCATTCCGTTGCAAAGTTAGTCATTGGGTTATCGTTCCGTTGCAAAGTTAGTCCGTAATGACTGACATTTTAACAAAAATTTACAAAAAAAGTCTCTTCTGTTTACCTGTCATTGCAGAAGCGATCATTGAAAATTTACGTTAATAGTCCCTTTATTTTACCCACTGTTAAAACATCCGTCCTTAACGAACAACTTTGTCTAACTTAAATTAACGTAAAACCCCGCGCTCCGCAGTGGAGCGCAGGTTAAAAAACTCGCTATATATACATTTACAAGTACTCACTTTTCCCAAAAAAAATTCACCGACCCCAAAGCAATTTTTAATATTAAAAAGAAATTCACCAACCCCGATGCCCAAGAAACAAATAAAATAAAATAATAAAACGATATTATACAAAAATAGTTTTTGAGTTATCGTTCTGTTGCAAAGTTAGTCATTAATGACTGACATTTTAACAAAAATATACAGAAAAAGTCCTTTTTGTTTACCTGTTACTATAGAAGCGGTCCTTTGCAAAGTTAGTCCTTAATGACTAACTTTGCAACGGAACGCTAACCAAAAGACTATTTCTGTAAAAAAAATCACCAATCCCGAGATAAATATACAGAAATACTCCTTGGGTTATCTTCTCGTTGCAAAACTAGTCCTTAACGTAAAACCTCGCGCTCCGCAGCGGAGCGCGGTTGAAAAACCTTGCTTATAAAACAATTAGTAGTCCTTTTTTTATTGAACATAATTTTAGTAGTCCTTGGAAAGCGAGACTTTTTTCACCGCCCCGAGAAACACATATACGGAAATAGTCTCTGGGGTTATCGATCCGTTGCAAAGTTAGTTCTTAATGACTAACTTTGCAACGGAACACTAACCCAAGGACTATTTTCGTAAAAAAAATTCAAAAACAATTTACGGAAATAGTCCATGGGGTTATCGGTCTGTTGGAAAGGTAGTCCATAATTACTAACTTTGCAACGGAACGCTAACCCAAGGACTATTTCTGTAAAAAAATTCACCGACCCCGAGATAAAACTATACGGAAATAGTCTTTGGGTTATCGTTCCGTTGCAAAGTTAGTCCTTAATAATGACACCATACGGAAATAGTTATTGGGTTATCGTTCTGTTGCAAAGTAGTCTTTAACGTAAAATCTCGTGCTCCGCAGCGAAGCACAGGTGAAAAACCTCGTTTTATTAGTGAAGTAAAACTGAATGTCGTGTTTTTATAAATTAAGTTCGATATCTTGAACAAATTTTACTAATAGAGTAACAAGACACAAAATTAAGCAAGCCATGAATATTGTTAACTTTTACTGCTATTTAACCTGTGGATGACATTGACAATGAGAATCATTTTAAGCTCCAAGGCCAAAAACTAAAAACCAAGCCAATCAAATGGGTTTCAAACTAATCATCCTAAACAACAACCACCACCATGATAAACACTATTATTACCATCTTAATCACCATGAGTGAATAGATGAGGCTCAATAGAATTGAGTGGTGCTTCTTCTTCGTCAAACTAAATAAATAACTAATCATCCTTTAAAATAATATCAACCATCCCAACCCACCCATGATTAAAAAAACTCACTATTTTATTTTTTAACCCTTTCTTTTAAAATTCAACTCATTGAGTGGGAATAGTTGAGCTCAAAATATGAATGTGGAAGTCTGGTGCTTCTTCCTTCGTCTTTCTTCTCCTTTCTCTTAAAAAAGGAATAATTGAAAAAGAAAAAAAGGGACCAAAAAAAGAAATGGGGGGCGGGGCTAGATCAGGCTCTATGAAACCTTCTCCAAAATGGGGTTACGTTAATTGAAACGTAGTAACATTTTAAATTGGGGGTTCCAAATCGAAAAACAAAAAAACAGGGTGGGTGGGTCAAGTATTCAGTCTACATGGTTGGGGAGAATTTGGGGGTTCCAAGTATTTTACTGGACAGTGGGAATTTGATTTTAGCTGCTTTCGGGTTTTTTTCTTCTCTATGAAACCTTCTCAAAGTCGTTAATAGAAGAAGTACATAAATGGGGTTCAATGAAACAAACAGGAGTCAGTCTTCGTTACATGTTGGAATTTGGGTCAAGATTTACTGACAGGAATTTGATTTTAGCTGCTCAGTTTCTTCATAAAGAACTTCCCATTAGGATTGCTAGACGCGCTATTGAGCTTCAGTCTTTGCCTTATGGCTTGTCCGAAAAACCTGCTATCCTTAAAGTACTCATCTTTTTTTTATATATATATTATGTTATCTGTGAATTGGGTTTTGTTTTGAGGTTGTTTATGATCCTGTTTGTGTGTAAGTTTTTTTGGGAAAGGGTGTTTTGGATTTTCTATACGGAATATAGCTATGGCGATTCGAGCTTAACACTAAACAGGGCGATTAGTAATGCATGTCTTTGAATAGTACCAGTTTCTGTAAAAAAAGCAATAGTATTCGGAAAAGAGAACAATTTGTTAGAAAATTTTCATTGAATATGATTCTAAAAAGTTTAAGGTCACATATAAAAGTATACCTGCTGGATTGTAGATATATGCTTGATGCTTAAGGATATAGTAATAGTTTAATGAGAATTAAAGTTATCCTAGAATCTTTACACTAGGATTTAACTCGATCTTTTTTGCTGTAATCAATCTGTATAGTGAGTCACAAAAATGACTGCATTTCTTTTCTGAACAATTCTTGTAGCGACTTGATTTCAGTTCATGATTAAAATTGCACTTGATTAGCTCCGTTTTTCGTAAAAATGATTTAATCTCTTGACTGATTTACAAGGTGCGAGATTGGTACCTGGACTCATTTCGTGACCTTAGAGCATTTCCTGATATCAAAGACCAAAACGACGAGCAAGACTTCACCAAAATGATTAATTTGATCAAGGTCAGACATAATAATGTGGTCCCTACCATGGCTCTAGGAGTTCAACAGTTGAAGAAAGATCTTGACCCTAAGCTTACTTACCTGGATTTGGATGACATTCACCAGTTTCTGGATCGCTTTTATATGTCAAGAATTGGGATACGTATGCTGATTGGTTAGTCTCCATATTCATCTCATCTCTTACTAGTGCATCTCTTCTACCAATATTATGTGTTTTTAACTAGGGGGTGTTTGGATCTGCGCTTATTTATGGAAGATGCAATGATCGCTTTTTAGTGTTTTGATAAACTATTTATGCTTCTGGCTATCTGATTATTCGAGGTGGTATTCAAGTAACCAGTTTCATATCAGCTGCAACTAAACTAAAACTGCTTTTCTAAGGGTATATTAAAGTTAACTAATTACCACTTTCTTGAATAAATTTGAGAAACGTTCACTCACATTTCACGAAATGTTGGCATTTATTAAGAAAAATGTTATACTATAGTCAAATTCCTAAATGATTCAAATTTGCTAAACACATTTAAATACGTGAACAGCTCATCAGTATTTTAAGCAATATATACCCATAATTCTACTGACCATTTTAGTGCAAGCATCTACTTTTGATTATTCAATTATCAAACAACTAGCTTTGAAAAGCACATCCAAACATCCCTTTAGTATCTGTTAGTTTTTCTGAAATGGATATTAGAAACTTGTTTTTTTAATGTATTCCAAGGTCAGCATGTGGCAATGCATGAACCGAACCCACTACCAGATCAAATTGGTTATATACATACAAAGATGTCACCGGTAGAGGTTGCAAGACATGCTAGTGAGGATGCACGTTCTGTTTGCTTACGTGAGTATGGCAGTGCACCTGAAGTTACTGTCTACGGTGATCCTGATTTCACATTTCCGTATGTTCTCATGAATTTCTCTCGACATTTCATAATAGACCATTGACTTTGACCCATACATTTATGAATGCGTAGATTTGGGTTGTGTTTTTGTTTCAAACGGATCATATTAAGAAGTTAAACTATAAGTGAAACGGATCGAAGGGGTTTAGAGTCACCCAATGCCTAATTTTAATGCATACAACCTTACAAATATTGCCAAAGATATATATTTATATATATAAGAGGAATTTATAGGTGGACAAAAAGATGTTTGTGGGTGAACTTGACCTGTCCAGATGGTTTCTTGACCCAAAAAATGACCTGTTTAGACCTGAATATGTCTGCCAACCTGCCTGCCCAGCCATTTTGCGACCTAGATGTATTGGTTTATTGATTTTTGAAACATTAATGGCAGATACGTCCCAAATCACTTGCATTTGATGGTGTTTGAGTTGGTTAAAAACTCTTTGCGTGCTGTTGAGGAGCGGTTTATGGACTCAGACAAACTTGCGCCTCCTATACGAATAATAGTTGCAGATGGCTTGGAGGATGTTACAATTAAGGCATGTTGGATTTGATGTTTAATCAATCATCTTGTATCTTGTATCCATATCCAGCTATATTTTTGTCACTTAACCAGAAGATTTAATGGGTGTTTGGTATTAATTGTAGATTTCTGATGAGGGAGGTGGCATACCAAGAAGTGGTCTTCCTAAAATTTTTACTTATCTCTACAGTACTGCTAAAAATCCACTTAATGAGCGGCCGGATCTTGGAACTGCAGATATAGCAACAATGGCAGGTTATGGTTTTGGCCTCCCCATTAGCCGTTTGTATGCTCGGTATTTTGGAGGGGATCTGCAAATCATCTCCATGGAAGGTTACGGTATGTTTGACACCACTCTCAGAAATTTACTTATATATGATCCATATATTAGTATGATATACTCTTTGCTGTGTATGATTTATTTAGCATAGTCATAACTCTTCCACTTAAAATAATGAGTTTACATTCTGATTTGGTGTTACAATTTCTTCCATATACTTGCCATGGGGTTGAACAGGGTTATGTCTAACAAGTCAACGGGTGAAATTATAAACCTTAATTAAAAAGTGTAGGGTCATAAGTTGCCTAGAGTCTGTTTTCCCTGATTGACCCATTCATAATTAAGATAATATTTGAAATAATATATAATATATTTAATGTAATCATATAGATAACACTTATTATTGTTAAAGAGCGACCATAATTTTGACAAAAAATTGTTTTAATGTGAAACCAGTTCTTCCCCACTCCCACTTCAAACAGTAACCAAAATCACTCTTTTTGACCCAAACCCAACCCGTCTGACCGCCCAAATTTTGTGCCTCTAGTTCTAATTGATTTTTCCAGAACGACATGGTTAATGGGAATGGGATACAAATGTGTGTGTCATAGGTGAAAAGTACGATTTGGAGATTCCAAAATATTGGATCTGCGT
>BQNB010175882.1:0-13115 GCA_026074375.1 Tanacetum coccineum
GGTCCCCTGCCAATATTAGGGTCGACATTGTCGACCCTAATTTTTGGCCGACCCCAAACCCACATTTTGTTGTAGTGATGAAATGAAATCACCATGTTTAATTTAGTTTGGAAATGGAGCACACATATATATATACCTTCAGATTGCTATAAGTAGACGAAGCTTTGAAGTTCACTAAGATGGGGAATAATTTCAACAAATCAACAGCTCCCGGCACAAGAAACTCCATTGAGCCACTAAAATATGAGTTATAAATAAATTAAACATTACTTACTATACAATAAATAGATATATAAAGAGAATTTAAGTAAATCAAACATTGACTTACTTTCTATTTGATTCATTAGCCTTTAAGGAATCTTGGTGGCCAACTGAAGATTAAGTTATTAAATTGGATAAGCTTATAGGCTCTCTTGTTTGGGACTTACAAGCTTATTTACTTGACTTTATGGCCTATTTAATTCCATAAATACAAGTATTAGTTTGTTAGTGGGAATAAGGGAGCTTATTTACTTGAGCTTATGGCTTGTTTGCGGCCGTAAGAGCGAAGGTGATTAGCTTGATTGTGCTCATACATGTGCGTTGTATTGTCTTTTTCAATCTTTAATAGTCTGATAAGCTCAAAAGCTAATATTAACTTACCAAATAGAAATGATAGGAATAAATCTGAGCTATAGAATGATGGGATAACCTGATAAGCTTATTTCTTTTGGTGTTTCTAAGCTTATTAAGTTGAATTTATAGCCCTTAATGTCCATAAGCTCTTCAGATTCTAAATCTCAATACCCGATAACCTGGTCGTCGTTTCTTTGGTTGTCCTACATTTGTAAGTATGATCGTATCGAAAAATATGTAAAAAATTATTTTGTTTGTTTATTTACACATCCGTTTTCTTTTGTAAAGGCGTAGTATTTATAAAATATGTAAAACAAGAACCTACAAAATAAGTTGCGTATATTTAGTCGAATTTAATTATCCGAATAAAATTAAATCCTTAAATAAATGAAGCAAATCTATTATAATCATAACCAACCGATATAAAAAAGTTACCATTACATATGTGAAACTCAAAGATAGTGTCAAAACGGTAAACTCAAATTACACAAAAAATATGTAACTTTGTTTGTTTATTTACACATCCGTTTTCTTTTATAAAGGCGTAGTATTTATAAAATATGTAAAACAAGAACCTACAAAATAAGTTGCATATATCTAGTTGAATTTAATTATCCGAATAAAATTAAATCCTTAAAGAAATGAAGCAAATCTATTATAATCATAACCAACCGTTATAAAAACAGTTACCATTACATATGTGAAACTCAAAGATAGTGTTAATATAGTGTCAAAACGGTAAACCCAAATTACACAAAAATATCCACGTCAAAGTAATCTATAATTTAAAACATGTTATATTTCATGTAACGTTTGCATCTATTCTTGTTGTTTATTAACTCAATGAGTTAATGTCAATACGCAAACGAGCAAGTTGTAAATAATTTAATACCGTACAAAAAAGGGTAGATTACACCGATGGTCCCTGTAGTCAGCCCCGTTTACCGGTACGGTCACCCGTTTTGAAAATTGGTAGAAATGGTCACGAAAGTGGTCATTTTCGTGCGTGTTTGGTCCTAAGGGATGAACGTTTTCTTTTATAAAGGCGTAGTATTTATAAAATATGTTAAACAAGAACCTACAAAATAAGTTGCATATATCTAGTCGAATTTAATTATCCGAATAAAATTAAAGAGAGAATTACATAAATCGTCCTTGTGGTTTGTCGGATTTAACAAATTTGGTCCTTGTGCTTTTTTTATCGGGTTTGGTCCTTGTGGTTTTGATCCATTGCGGGTTTGGTCCCTTGACCAACATTTCCTTAGTCTGGCCAAGGGACGAAACCCGCAATGGGGACCTAACCCGCAATTGATGAAAACCACAAGGACCAAACCCGATGAAAAATAGCACAGGGACCAAATCTGTTAGATCCGACAAACCACAAGGATGATTTATGTAATTACCTCAAAATTAAATCCTTAAATAAATGAAGCAAATCTATTATAATCATAACCAACCGATATAAAAACCGTTACCATAAATTATGTGAAACTCAAAGATATTGTCAATATAGTCTCAAAACGGTAAACCCAAATTACACAAAAACACGATAAAGTAAACTATAATTTAAAACATGTTATATTTCATGTAAGGTTTGCATCTATTCCTTGTTTATTAACTCAATGAGTTAATGTCAATAGACCAACGAGTAAATTGTAAATAATTTAATACCGTACAAAAAAAGGGTAAATTACACCGATGGTCCGTGTAGTCAGCCCCGTTAACCCATTCAGTCTCCCGTTTTGAAAATTTGTGGAAATGGTCATGAAGTGGTCGTTCTGGTGCGTGTTTGGTCCGAAGGGATGAACGGTCATTAAGTCTCTTCGTTAGTGATGGGTATTATGGTAATTTTGTATAAAAGTTCTGTTGATGCACCGTTGGTCCTTTACATATGGTTTGTTTGTTACATCTATACACTTCCCATCACATCACCAATAAATTTTTTGGTATTCACTTCACTTACACCTCTCATCCTATCAATTCCACAATATTATTTCCGCCCAAATTGTATTCCTACTCTTTTAAAATCACTCTCAAAATCAAACCTACATTATTTTTATGCGTTCAAACCTTACATGCAATGGTGTTAGAGGTCCAAACGGGATGGAACTCCCCAGAAGAAAGTGGACAGGCACCACACATCGACTAATTGAAGATCTCGAATTGGCGTATGGTAATGATTTGAAGCCCTATTACTTAAAGCTTATTTTTTTACAAATGAAGTGTTATTTACTTGTTTTATTGTCAATTTATGAAGTTAGGTTTTGATTTTGATTTTCAGACAATACACCCAATATGTTTTCAATTCGAATACATCATGGTGGAAAAAGTCGAAGGTATCCTGGCAGATAGTATGTCAATCGTCATGTCGACATATTTGATATGATTGATATCGATCTGTTTACTGTCGTTGCACTGAATATGATGACTATTAAATTAGGTTACACAAGTGAATTTGAGCTCTTGTTTTATAATTAGATGAAGGGTTGTATACTTTGGCATATGAGAAGGATGTCCGTTGCCTGACTACCCTTGTTAAAAAGTTATAAGTTGATTGAGGTCTATATAGAACATGGTGTTACGATTGTAGACTATTACAATAGGCCACCACCATCACTGATGAGTCTGTAGCATTGAACATAGATCCGAAAAGATGTTGACATGGCATGATTTTAGTCAACCAACTAAGGAACCTGTTTTTGACTCCGTCACGCCTAGGTCTTTGCCTCAACATGATTCTGGTACACCTTGTAAGGATTCTGTTTGTGAGTCCGTTACACCTAGGTGTATGCCTCATTATATGTTAACCCTTCCTATTCATGAGTCTGTCATCACATATACATAGTTGAGTAGTGTACAAGGAGTTGACACACAAGACCATGTTCTTCCAACAATACAATCATAGTTTAGTGACATAAACCTGAGTTTTTTCTCACAACAAGCAAGTTCTAGTCAGGTTATAGAAGATGTGATGATACAACCATCATTTGAAGAAACTGAATTAGATGGAGAGGCAGGCTTTCGTGATGTTGTAGGGAGTGGAATAGAAAGTTCTGGGTTAAGTCATGATGAGTCTTTTTGAGTTGAAGATTTAGAATTGAACTTAAATAAACATATAGATCTAAATGCTTCCCAAATTGAAATACAAGCTTAGCTTCCTGTGTCTGAGGAACCAGATGTTGGTAGAAGTGAATTTATAACACCTTCCATTTCTCTTCTCTGTTTAATACAATCATAGTTTGGTGACATAAACTTGAGTTTTGTCTCACAACAAGCAAGTTCTAGTCAGGTTATAGAAGATGTGATGATGCAACTATCATTTGAGGAAACTGAATTGGATGGAAAGGCAAGCTTTGGTGATGTTGCAGGAATACTGAAAGTTCAGGGTTATGTTATGATGAGTCTTTTTGAGTTGAAGACTTAGGCTTAAACTTAAATGAACATGTGGACCTAAATGCTTCCCAAATTGAAACACAAGTTTAGCTTCTCGTGTCTGAGAAACCAGATGTTGGTAGAACTCAGGAACCCATTGTAAAAGAGGTTTAAACTCAAGTACCCATTTTGGAAGAGGTTATAGTTGAAGATTATGTGAGTTTTGTGGAAGATGCTTAACAGGGTGCATAGAAGAGAAATGGAAGGTGTTATAAATGCTAGTGGTCAATGAAAGTACTTTTTTTACACCAACAGAATTTTATTGCCTGGTGTAAAATGAGTACTTCCATTAACCACTAGCATTTATAACACCTTCCATTTCTCTTCCCTGCTTAATTCAGTTAACCTTCTCCTCATGTAACTACTTGTTTCATCGTCATTACCAGGTTCACTCTCAAAACCATCTGTATTGATAACATCCACATTCTCTCCTTCTAAAATATCATCTAGGACTAGATTAATGACTCTAATGTTGTCAAAAGAAACATCTATGCTAATATCAAACAAATGCACATCAACATGACTCTACAATTTCAATTTCATCATCTACCAAAAAATCATCATCATCTTCATCATATGTACCTTCATCTTCACTAGACCATATTGACTTTCATATGCAGTATTTATTATCCTTTGAACATCATAGGAGAAGTGTCCATCAATAGGAGCTGATTCATCATCATAACCATTACCATGTTCAAAATCTTCCCAAGAACTCACATATTCTTCAAGTATAACCTTTTCCAAAATGGGTACCCAAGTTCTAACATCTTTCACAATGGGTTCCTGAGTTTTAACCTCTTCCACAATGGGTTTCTGAGTTCTACCAACTGGTTCCTTAGACATAGAAAGCTGAACTTGTGTTTCAATTTAGGAAACATTTAGATCCACAAGTTTATTTAAGTTCAAGTCAAGTCTTCAACTCCAAAAAAGACTCATCATGAATTAACCCAGAACTTTTTATACCACTCCCCGCAACATCACCAAAGCCTGCCTCTCCATCCAATTTAGTTTCCTGTCAGGTGACTAGGACTTGCTTGTTGTGAGACAAAACTCTATGCCACTAAACTGTAAGTGTATTGTTGGATGAACATGGTCTTGTGTGTCAACTTCTTGTACACTACTCGACTATGTATGTGTGATGACAGACTCATCAGTTTGAGGGGTCAACATACAATGAGGCATACACCTAAGTGTAACGGACTCACAAACAGAATCCTTACAAGGTGTACTAGAATCATGTCAAGGAAAAGACCCACATAGATGTCAACATCTTTTCGGTTCTATGTTCTATGCTACCAGGCTCATCAGTAATCTCTTCTATTGTTGTTGCCCTAACCCGTGGTGGTGGCCTATTGTAAGAGTCTACAGCCGTAACACCATGTTTTATATAAACCTCAAATCAACTTAAAATTTCTAAGGGTAGCCAGGCAACGTACATCCTCCTAACATGTCAAAGCATTCAACCCTTCATCTAGTTAGTAGTATAAGATAATTATAAAACAGGGGTTCAGATTCACATGTATAACCTAATTTAACAGCCATCATGTTCATCACAACGACAATAAACGGATCGATATCGACCATATCAAATACGTCGACATGACATTGACATTTATTCTGCTTGGATACCTTTGAAATTTTCCACCATGATGTATTCGAATAGAAAAAATATTGGGTGCATTGTCTGAAAATCAAAATCAAAACCTAACTTCATAAATCGACAATAAAACGAGTAAAGAACTCTACATTTGTAAGCAAAAGGGCTTTAAATCATTACATAAGCTGATTCGAGATCTTCAATTAGTCGATCTGTGGTCATTCATGACAGACGACTTATAGAAGAACCCACACCCATATTGTACCATCAACATCTTTCTCACGATAGAATGACCTACAGCCTATGTTTCCATGTCATTGAATCGATAAGCCGAAAGAGGGTCCATTTTTGGAGTTTTTACGCATGAAACCGCTCTCGAAATCTTCTCTAGTCAGAATTCGAGCCAGAGGTTCTTGCAATGTGGTGGTGTGTTTATTATAAGATGACAATCACGTAGTAACCTCTTTGGTTGCTGTACACCCTTTAAGGAAAGAATGTTACGAGCTTCCACATCTTCCGTCTTATTTTGACTTCATCGAGAGTCGTGTGGGCTTGGCTTTGATGATTCTGCCAACACTTTAAAGATGGTGTGTGTTTTTTTAAAATATTTGCGCCACCAGATAATCATGATCTCGTGAGGAAGAATTTATGCACATTGGTGCATGTCTTTGGCACAAACTCATGGCGAGAAATAGCTTAATCTCCATCTTATCCCATAACCAGTGAAGCGATATATTCTAAAGGTTGTTTGCATTGGTTTGGTTTCATAGGATAGAGATTCAAATGTGTTTCTCGATCATTGTGTGTTTTGTAATAAAGAGTGAGATGGTTTAAATAAAGTTGTTCCCACTTACTTTTTGAAAAGTTTTTATCATGTGTTGCTATAATCAATCATGTCAAGTTACACTTAATTGTGACGCATGTATTTAATCTTAAACCTACAAAATAGTAATTATATCAAACAAACGTGTAATAAATTCTCAAAAAGTTTCTTATTTGAACACTATGATCCATCCATAAAGATGGATCTTCCTTAATGTCAATGAGGAACATCAACACTATTAACATTCGTATTAGTATTATACGATACGGCAAACTTACTACCACGGGCTCCTCCAACAACCCGAGGCCTACTACTACCTCCAAAGCTTTGATTTTTACCCCGTGAAAACTTGGAATCTCTTATCATTCTTGAAGAATAGAACAAAAAAACAAGAATGTGAAAAATAAAAAAAATTGTCTTAAAACATTAAAACCTAAAACCTAAGTGAAGTGGTTTGGTTTCATGGGATAGCGATTCAAATGTGTTTCTCGATCACTGTGTGTTTCGTAATGGCGAGTGAGGTGGTTTAAATAAAATTGTTCCCTCTTACTTTTTGAAAAGTTTTTATCAGGTGTTGCTATAATCAATCATGTCAAGTTACACTTAATTGTGACGCATACATTTAATCTTAAACATACAAAATAGTAATTATATCAAACAAACATGTAATAAATTCTCGAAACTATGATCCATCCAGAAAGATGGATCTTCCTTAAGGTCAAAATGAGGAACATCAACACTATTAACATTCGTATAAGTATTATACGATACGACAAAGTTACTACCACGTGCTCCTCCAACAACCCGAGGCCTAGTACTACCTCTAAAGCTTTGATTTTTACCACGCGAAAACTTGGAATCTCTTATCATTCTTGAAAAATAGAACTAAAAAACATGAATATAAAGAATGAAATTTTTTTTTGTCTTAAAACATTAAAACCGAAAACCTAAGTAAAATGGTTTGGTTTCATGGGATAGAGATTTACATGTGTTTCTCGGTCACTGTGTGTTTTGTAATGGAGAGTGAGGTTGTTAAAATAAAGTTGTTCCCGCTTGCTTTTTGAAAAGTTTTTATCGGGTGTTGCTATAATCAATCATGTCAAGTTACATTTAATTGGGACACATGCATTTAATCTTAAACCTAAAAGATAGTAATTATATTAAACAAACGTGCAATAAATTCTCGAAAAGTTTCTTACTTGAACACTATGATCCATCCAGAAAGATGGATCTTCCTTAAGGCCAAAATGAGGAACATCAGCACTATTAACATTTGTATTAGTATTATACGATATGACAAAGTTAATACTACGCGCTCCTCCAACAACCCGAGGCCTAGTACTACCTCCAAAGCTTTGATTTTTACCCCGCAAAAACTTGAAATCTCTTATCATTCTTGAAAAACAGAACCAAAAAACAAGAATCTGAAAAATAAAAAAAAATTGTCTTAATACATTAAAACCTAAAACCTAAGTCAAGTGGTTTGGTTTCATGGGATAGAGATTCAAATGTTTTTCTCCGTCACTGTGTGTTTTGTAATGGAGAGTGAGGAGGTTTAAATAAAGTTGTTTCCGCTTGCTTTTTGAAAAGTTTTTATCGGGTGTTGCTATAATCAATCATGTCAAGTTACACTTAATTGTGACGCATGCATTTAATCTTAATTGTACTTAAGACTATCGAGGCATACATTTGTAATGGAGAGTGAGGTGGTTTAAATAAAGTTATTCGCATAGTATTTAATGGATTTCTAACATCACATGTATTAAATGCATGCATGCATCATTAATCCAGTCTTCTATTAAATGCATGCATAATTCCGCCGATTAGCTACTCTACTACTCCAATATACCAACAAAAGGAAAAAAAAGTAGCTTCTATAAAGTAAAAAGTAGCTTCTAAAATATTTGAATTTATAAATAGAATTAAAGATTAGTAATCTTTAACTCTATCTATAGTTACGGTTTTGTTTTACTTTATAGATAGAATTAAAGATTAGTAAATATTTACATTATAAAAGCTAGTATTTTTTTTCTTTTGTTGGTATATAGGAGTAGTAGATTAGCTAATCGGCGAAATGATGCATGCATTTAATAGAGGACTAGATTAATGATGCATGTATTCATTTAATACATGTGATGTTAGAAATCCATTAAATAATTTGCGAATAACTTTATTTAAACCACCTCACTTTCTATTACAAATGTATGCGTCGGTAGTCTTAAGCACAATTAAGAATAATTGCATGCGTCACAATTAAGTGCAACTTGACATGATTGATTATAGTAACACCCGATATAAACTTTTCAAAAAGCAAGCGGGAACAACTTTATTTAAACCACCCCACCCTCCATTACAAAACACATAGTGACCGAGAAACACATTTGAATCTCTATCCCTTGAAACCAATCCACTTCACTTAGGTTTTAGGTTTTAATGTTTTAAGACAAATTTTGTTATTTTATTTTTCAGATTCTTGTAAAATATAACAGATTTCAAGTTTTCGCGCGGTAAAAATCAAAACATTGGAGGTAGTACTAGGCCTCGGGTTGTTGGAGGAGCGCGTGGTAGTAACTTTGCCGTATCGTATAATACTTATATGAATGTTAATAGTGTTGATGTTCCTCATTGACCTTAAGTAAGATCCATCTTTCTGGATAGATCATAGTGTTCAAGTAAGAAACTTTTCTAGAATTTATTGCACGTTTGTTTGATATAATTACTATTTTGTAGGTTTAAGATTAAATGCATGCGTCACAATTAAGTGTAACTTGTCATGATTGATTATAGCAACACCCAATAAAAACTTTTCAAAAGGCAAGCTGGAACAACTTTATTTAAACCACCTCACTCTCCATTACAAAACACACAGTGACTGAGAAACACATTTAAATCTCTATCCCATGAAACCAAACCACTCCACTTAGGTTTTAGGTTTTACTACCTCCGTCCCATAATAAGTGTCTACTTTGACTTTTTGAGTCTTTCTTATTCGACATTGACCATAAATATTTTTATTTGTGTTATATAATACTTGATGAAAAATATATGAATTGATTGGGTTTTAAATGTATTTTCATTGATATAATTTTCATCAAGTATTATATGACACATTTAAAAATATTTATCATCAAAGTTGGACAAGAAAGACTAAAAAAGTCAAAGTGAACACTTATTATGGGACGGAGGGAGTAATGTTTTAAGACAATTTATTTTTCATTTTTCAGATTCTTGTTTTTTGGTTCTGTTTTTCAAGAATGATAAGAGATTCCAAGTTTTCGCTGGGTAAAAATCAAATCTTTGGAGGTAATGATACTCGACTTGGAAATCCATTATTCGGGAGGTGCATATGCTTAAAGATCATGGTGTGGACCTGATTTCTCATTGTCATATTCGTGTGGGTACTGGTTTGCGCACGCAATTTTGGAATGAAGTTTGGATTGGTGACACTCAACTTCGTGTTATGTTTCCACGAATTTATGCTTTGGAGATTAATAAAGATTGTACGGTGGCTGATAAACTGCAATTCTCGGTTACCTCTTCTCTTCGTCGTTCTGTTAGAGGAGGGGTTGAATCTTCTCAATTAGCTCTTCTTCAAACATATATTGAAGGGACATTGTTGTCTAATATGGAGGATAGATGGGTGTGGGATTTAAATGGGGAAGGTGTTTTTCGGGTCAAAGATGTTCGCATTCTTCTTGATGAATGTTTCTTGCCGAAAGCCCCTACTGCTACTCGATGGGTTAAATATGTTCCAATAAAAATAAATGTTTTTGCTTGGAAGGTTTTCCTGGATCGGTTGCCTACTCGATCCAATTTACAACATCGTGGTGTCCTAGTTTCTGATCTTTTATGTCCGCTTTGCTCCTCTGCTCAGGAAGATTCCTCGCACTTGTTCTTCAGTTGCAGATTGGCTACGGATATCGTCAGGCTCGTATGCCGCTGGTGGAATCTATCATGGACGCCCCTTGGTTCATATGCTGATTGGCTTAATTGGTTCAATTCCATCAGATTAAGCTCTAAAGTTAAAGATTTGCTGGAAGGAGTTCTTTATATAACTTGGTGGAGCGTATGGATGTTTCGTAATCAGTTGCTCTTCTCGTCGAAAGCCCCTCGTAAAGATGTTATTTTTGACGATATTGTTTCGCGCTCTTTCACTTGGTGCCTTTCTAGATGTAATTGTACTTTTAGTTGGGATAGTTGGTTGCAACACCCCTATTTGATCTCTTTGTAATTCTTTTTCTAGCTTCTTGCTAGTTGGTTTTATAATAGTTGCCGTTCTAAAAAAAAATATATTTAGGTTTTCTTACCATTTCTCAATTTTTTAACATTCAACTAAAAGTTACCATAATTAATTTTTCTTAATTTTTCAACATTAACATTCAACAAAAAGATGTAATATAAATAGCATAGATATAAACTTTTTAGAGCTTTGATGGAGTAGTTAACAAAACAAAATACTGTTAGTTTATAACATTTTTTATTCAACAAAAACACAAGACAAGACAAAAACACAACACATTGATTAGGTACCCCTAATGGCTCATGATATAAGGGTACCCCTATTGGTACTCCCCTGCCCCATGAATAGTGCCAAAAGGGTACAAAAGATTTTTTTTGTATCCCCTTTTTACAGTGCAACGCAGTTTTTTATCAGTTTATGTTCCGTAATTTTTGAATTAAAAGGGTATTTTGGTCTTTTTGCTCCTGTCACTCACCAATAGGATGAGAACATGTTTAATTTTTTTCTACGAATCAACTTAAAAAAAAGACCCAATTTTTATGTTTTCTTCTTTCTCTATTATTATTAGTATTATTATTACGAGCAATAATTAAATTTTTTTTTATACGAATCAAATTAAAAAAAAAATTAATTTTCTTTTTATAAAAAGAATTTTAAAACAAAAATTTATATTTTTTTTATTTCGGTTTCAGTTTACGAGCAATAATAAAAAAATCTTTAAATTTTTTTTTATTTCGGTTTCAGTTTACGAGCAATAATAAAAACAAAATTTTAATTTTTTTTTATTTTGGTTTCAGTTTACGAGCAATAATAAAAAAAAATCTTAAATTTTTTTAATTTTTTTATTTATTTTGGTTTCAGTTTACTAGCAATAATAAAAAAAATTAATTTTTTTTATTTCGGTTTCAGTTTATTAGCAATAATAAAAAAAAATTTAATTTTTTTTATTTCGGTTTCAGTTTACGAGCAATAATAATTTTTTTTTAATTCGGTTTCAGTTTATGAGCAATAATAAAAAAAATTAAAATTTTAAAATTTTTTTTAGTTCGATTTCGGTTTACGAGCAATTTTATTTCGGTTTCAGTTTACGAGGAACGAAAAATAATAAGTCGCTCAGTGTTTTTGTTAAAAACAAATAATTATACATGTGAACTTGTGGTTTTGGTGTGACCTTTAAACGTAAAATAATACAGTAAAAGTTTAAGGATTTGAAGATTAAATAATATTTAGGTTTTCTTACCATAATTATGCTTTCTCAATTTTTTAACATTCAACTAAAAGTTATCATAATTAAGTTTTCTTAATTTTTCAACATTAACATTCAACAAAAAGATGTAATATAATAAATAGCATAGATATAAACTTTTTAGAGCTTTGATGGAGTAGTTAACAAAACAAAATATTGTTAGTTTATAACATTTTTTATTCAACAAAAACACAAGACAAGACAAAAACACAACACATTGATTAGGTATCTCTAATTAATCAACTATTCAACTCAATTATACAAACCTCAAAGGCATCAAACACAAACACGCAATTTTCAAAATCGAAACCAAAACTAAAAACAGTCCCACAACAACACACTTCAAATTTATGGTCCCAAATTTCAAAACATCATTTTCTTAAAAACTAAAACATGGGTTTTCTTAATCTGATCATTTTGAGAAATGGGTCATTTTCATTTTTGTGATTTGGGTCAAAATAGATTATAAAGTTAAGACCTTGATCATTCTTGATACAGTTCATAATTTTTATTTTTATTTTAGTTTTTTTGTATAAAGATGTGAAATTTATAGTTGGATTTTGATTTGAAAATGAGGGTCAAGTTCTTTTTTGTGATTTTAATTTGAAAATTTTATGTGCTTAGTTTTTTTTTAAAATATAAATTTGATTTTTTTGTTTAAAGATTTGAAATTTATGTGGGCCAACTTTAGTTTCTGTTAAAAGTTCAAAATTTTGTGTTTTTTGTTTATAGATGTTAAATGGGGAAAGGGAAAAAGGATATAAATTTGAAAATTGGCCTAGTTTAGTGTTCTCTATTGGTGGGATGCTTTTTAGTTTAATTAGGAACAAAACGTCAAAATCGCAATCTGGTTCGTCTAAAGGTTCAGGTTAGTGTTTTGTTTTGTGAGTTTTTTTGTTAGTGTTGAGTTATGTGTCTGATGGATTTGTGTTTGTTTAGATTGCAGTAATGAAGGGATTTCATCAAGGGGTTCGAAAAGTGAGCATCGTGACGCATCTAGTAAAACGTGTGTATTTGATCCTTTGGCCAGTGATAAAAACGTAAGATGCTTGTTTATACTTTTGACTCTAGTCTCAGATATTTGTGAGTTTAATGCTTTTTAGACTATGGCTGTTTCTACTTTCTAGTTGGCTATTTTCCTATCTACCTGCATTATTAG
>BQNB010175883.1:0-13115 GCA_026074375.1 Tanacetum coccineum
TTGATAAAAATTTCAGTTTTAAAAAATTTATTAGATGTATCATGACTTGTTTCCAAAAGCTTATTTGACCATGTGCAAAGGCACCAACATCGGTATTTATTACATCAGGTAATGGTTTGACAGATGAATCCCCCAAAGAGTGTTCAATATCGACTTTATCATTATCATTGTCCGTATCCGTTTTTAATTCATCGGGATAAATTACGTTAAAAGGAAATAGATCATTAAAGTTAAAATGTTTTGTTCCTCTTCATCACATTTGGACAATGATGTTTCATCTTTCAAATTAAATCATCTGTATGTTAGGGTTTAAAAATTCTGTTTCAGTTAAAAATCTGATTTGGACGTTTGAGCATCATTGTAAACAATGGCTGGAAATTCATTCTCGAAATCTTTAAAAAGTCTAAATCATCAAAATAACTGACCGTAGGCTTGGGTGATGGAAGCAAAGGCATATTGGCTTTATCATTATCATTTTCCTAATCAATTTGTAATTGTTGAAACAAAATTATTTTGTAAGAAAATGAATTTTTATAGAAAATTACCGTGCAATCTTCATCGTCGGATTCGTCAAACGATATTCTAAAGTCAATTTTATTGTCATTAAGAGAACTTACTGTAGGCTCACACGAGAGTGTTGCTTCAGATGTTAACGTGTCGTTAAAGACTAGTTGGGAATTCAGTTTCAACAGATCCGAGGTCATGAACTGATGTGTTTCAAAAGCTTTAAATTTATAAGACTGAAAATACCGATTAATTATAGGAAACACACGGGTAAAAGTATAACCCACGTATGTAGTATAATCTTTTTAGGTAAGACCAGGTCGTTCCACAGGGATTAGAGTAGTGTTCAAATAATCAGCAAGAGAATAGACTTTAACTATTTTGAAAGTAACTTTAGTTTTACCAGTATAAAAAAAGATGACTACTCGGATAGTTAAAAATAATTTATAAGTGTTTGAAATGATTTGACCATGAGAGTGGGGCATTAATTTATAAAGGCGATTTCTCGTCAGAAAACGTTTTCACAAATCAACTTGTTTTAACTTAAGACTTATATTTAGTTAACTAGACCAAATGTGTCACTCAAATAATCCAGTTACTATTATATCAAAGCTTATTTTGTTTATCAATTTACGAAAGTGGATTTCTCAGCACAGACGTTAAAGACCATAGACAAATCTTTAAAACCACATAGATCATAACGGGTCTTTCGACCTATACCGATATGATTATATAATCTAGGTTGATAAGCAAAAGTAGATAAGATAAGATATGACAGGGTTGCAATATAAGCTTAAGATTAAGATGATCAAGATTATACCAAACGCTTATTCATTATCGTAACTTCATCGAGTAGTCATGAGAGATTTAGCCTCTCATGGCTAAGGAGTTCATAACAAAATCACACTTTACAATAACTTCCATAATTTTAACAACTAAGTAAGAAAACTTCTTCGTTCTTGATTGTTAGATCTTTTTCTTCAAGAGAGGAGGTGTTTCTAGGTGTTTTGGTTGGTAGTAGGGAAGTGTGTGTGTGTGTGTGAAGTAGTGAGAGTGATTGTGTGTGGGATGATTTGGAATGCAAAAATCATCCTCTATTTATAGGCAAAAATTTAGAAAAAGTGTGCCGGTTTTAGAATTAAGTGCGGCGCACTTAAGGAGTTAATGCGATGGCCATTTAATGTTTTGACTGGAAGTGCGGCGCACTTACAAATAAGTACGGCGAACTTGGTGAGTTAATGCAGGTGCATTTATTAGACTTTAATTCTTCTGACTTCGGGAAAAGTGTGGCGAACAAAGATATAGGTGCGCCGGTTTTAGAGGCTTCATAGGAAAGTGCGGCGAACTTTGTAGAAAGTGCGACGAACTTCTTGAACGTTTTAAATAGAAAATTTTCTTTTTCATGTAGTCGCCTTCCCAAGTGTGTAGATCTTTTTGCTTGAGTCTTTTAGAGTCTCCAAGTGAACCAATAAGCAATTTAAGCTTGATTAAGTACCAAAAGTTCACGAGAAATGATAAAATAAACATAAATAACACCATAGAAACATGTATATTTTAGGCGTACAAATCCCTCCATAAATAGCTTATTGCTTTGCCCTCAAGAAATAGAAGCGCGAAAATAAATTATCATTTATCGTGACGTGGAAAATTTGGATAAGAGTTTGCATATTAGATAACTTTTCAGGCGTAGACATATAACATAGCACCTCATATAGGGATAGTGTTTGATTTAGTAATTCAACTCAGCCACTCAGTAGGGTTTATATATGATTTTTAAGAAGAACACACAATTTGCACAGACGTTAAAATAAAACATTTTGTAAATAACTAGACAGCTACCATAGGTTTGTACTTAACCCATAAACCTGACCGAAGGGCGGAACTTGGGAACTAGAGAGGATTCAATCTTCATGCGCCAAACATAAGCCTTTATTTCTTTTGAACTACTATCCCATAACTTTTCTTCTTTTTTTTACCAAACGCTTCTTCTTTGACTTTTAGATATTTCAGCAACATAACTTTATACATAAAGAAGAGCGCTTTGCGAGAAATAAGAACATGCGAGATATACTTCACGTGATAAGCTTCCGTCAGTAAATGATGAATAAACACAATTGCTAGAGAGAGGCTGTATGCTAAATTACCGGCTCTCTCAAACATAATTTTCAACCAGTATCAATGTTCTAGAAAATGCGACAAAGACCATACGTACACATCTGTAATGACGGAATAGACACATATGACTGCAATCAAACCTTAACTCGAACAAGCTAAAGGCATCAATTATCTTAGGTACCAAAGGTGGATACCCGAATATTTTTAAGGCTTAGATTCTTCATAATTTAGGGACTGGGGTGTATGCTAGCTATAATGTCCAATCCGGTTGGACTTGCTTACTACGAAGCATTTTTTCAATTGGGTTGAAGGGGGCGGGGGGGGGGGTGGAGGAGGTTGAGGGGTAGGGGAGAGGATGCGAGTGGGATAGTGGGGGGTGGGGGGCGGGGCGGGGGTTTATGGTACACGTGGGGGGGGGGGGTGGGGGGGAGGGGGTGGGTGGGGGGGGGTGTGGGTGAGGGTGGGTTGGGGTAGTGGGATTTATGTGGTGGGGATGATGTGAGTGTAATGTGGTGTAAAGGTTGTGGGGGTTTGAGTGTGGAAGCATATGGGTGTGACGGGGCAGTGGTGCTAGCGAAATGTCAATGTCCGTGGGACTTTGCCTTACAAAGATCATTTTTTAATGTTGCGACAGGCGTATGTTAAGATTTTTTCTCTATATTAATGATTTCATAGAAATCAGTGAGATATAACATTATCTATAGAGGAAATAAAGACATATTAAGATTAAGTTTGAGTGATCTAACAAGCTGAGGATCTATGACTCCTCCTACTCTTATCATCTCCTACATTGTGACTCGAACATTGCCCTCTCCCATCCACAGCTTACATCAAGATTCAGCGTACCCATACAGAGCCATCTTAATACACAGATGCGGGAACACTATACTAAGATGAAAACAGGTACTAGATAAATACTAGCGGACAAGGTGGTACTAAGCAGAAATGCATACGCTGCGATCACGAGTCTTGACTCCTGTTAGACAGCTTATAACGTACGAAATCTGCATTTCCATATCAGGCTTGCGGCTAGCCTAACCGGCTCTAGTGAGCATCATGCATACAGTCGAACATAGATCTCCATATCTAAGATGCTAGCACATTACATCATACAAGCAGAATATAATTTATATCGTACAGATAGATCATTACATCAAAATGAGTTATACGAAATATATAATTATAGCGATATATAAGATAGAGTATATAGATAATCAGTTAGAAAAGTGAGACATACAACCATGCCATACAAAGGACATGGATGAGAAGGAGGCAACAGAGCCATCGCGGGATCCACTTAGCTCTACAAGCGTACGAAAGCCATATAACATCGTTGGTTTATAGACTCGCCGCGTGGAGAGTGGCAGTCCGTCTTCAAGCTAGATCTTCTCTAATAAAGATGTTCGTGGATCTCAACTTAGCGCTCTGAGGGAAATAAGGGAGTGCTTCTTGGCTTTTCCCTTTTGGTTGTACATTTCGGCGATTCATCTTGTTTCTAGGAAATAAGGCGAAGTGATCTGCTTCCCCGATAGGATATTCATAATGATCTTATCCGTCTCAGATCTCATCAGAGATATATATATTCGTCTTGTCCATATTTTCCATAAAGTCTTCAACGACTATAAATCGAACTGGGATCGGCATATTGCCCAGATTGTTTCCATAACGTCTACAATAACAGAATCGCGTATCGCGATATATGCCATAGTTTCAAGGACTCTCACGAAGTCTTCGAGGTCCTATTGACTTCAATACAATGTTGATCATGAGTTTTACACGGTTAGAAACGGTCTGATAATGTTCTGTCCTATTATTTTCCGTAGATCTGCTATCTGAATGTACGCTAAGTACCTCTCGTTATCCTCTAGATACTATCTGTAATTCCTGTTCATCTCAGCCAGTACACCTCTATGATGTTCCCCCCGCCCCCCCCCCCCCCCCCCCAGACTTTGGTTCCTTCCTTGATAGACGAGAGTTTTCATAAGCTGGGTTCCTAAGTTCATCGAACTCGATAACTGAAACATTCTTTTTTGTTCCCCATACGATAGTGATAATTGGGTTGCAAATTTTCAATGCAGTAAGCCACGTGTTTAATTTCAAAAGGAGTGCATTTTTTTCCCATATCTGGTTTTATGTATGGTGTGGTACCGGTAGGTGTTTTGTAGGCAGTACGAAAAGCCCACAGAGTATCATTAAGTTTTCTTGACCAAATAGCAGGATTGTCTTTAACAGTTTTTCCAAGAATTCTTTTAAGAGCCCTGTTCGTGTTTTCAATTGACCACTAGTTTGAGGTGGATAAGATGTAATAAAACATGAATAACTCCATATCTTTTCATAGTTGTTTTTTCCATTATTTTGTTACAGAAGTGGGTCTCTTGGTCGCTGATTAGAGCTTTGGGCATTCCGAAATGGAGAATAGTTTCTTCAGAAAGGTGATTACTACTCGGGCGTCATTGGTTGGTAAAGCTTGAGCTTCGACCCATTTAGATACATAATCTACGACGACTAAAATGTATTCAAACTTATATGATTTCGGGATGTGGTCCCATAAAGTCGATACCCCATATGTCAAAAATTTCACATACTTGAAGTTGTAATGGGGGGGTGGCAGGGCATGCTCATCACTTTGGGATATAGTTTCCGTCTTTTGGCATGCGTCACATAAGCGGACTAGAGTATGAGCTTCTTTGATGATTGTTGGCCAGTAAAATCCTGAATCAAGAACCTTTTTAACAGTTATGTTTGGTTCCAAAATATCCCCACCGGTTTGGTCCGTGGTGACAATTGATCTAAAAGGTTCGGGTTTCTGGGTCCAGCTATACAACGGCTGAGACATATCGTCGGAACATACTTTGTGAAAGGTAGGTTCCACCCAAAAAGTAGTGTTTGTGGTCAAAGAAAATTTATTCATTGTTGATACTCATCCCTTTTTGGAATAATATTACCGCCATAGGTATTTGCAAGTCTGCGAACCTGGTTCGTTTTTGTGTGTTATTTCCATAAGATTCCTCCGGAAGTTATCATTCCGACTTCCACTATCATCGCTTTTCGAGCGCGCTTTTCGATCTTTGATTTCTAGTTCAAATTCTTGTAAGAATAAGATCCATCGGATAAGGCGTGGTTTTAGCATCTTGCTTTTGAATAAGTGCCTTTTAGAGCTGAATGATTGTGTATGAATAATAGTTTTAGAGAGAATAATTAGATCTGAATTTCTCAAATGCCAAAAACGACAGCCATAAGTTCTTTTCGTTACTGTGTATTTTGTGAGCAAATTAAGGGTTTTTGCTTGCGAAGTAGATTGGGATGAAAGTTTTTACCCCAATCTTTTTTTGATCCAAGACGGCTCCTAAGCGAAACACACTTGCATCACAATCAGTTCAAATGGGAAGATTCCAGTTTGGGCTTACGATCACAGAGCACATGTGATCTTTCTTTCAATAAGCGGAGGGGTCAAAAAGCTATTTTATACGATTCATCATTGAATGCAAAAGGTGAGGTTGGTCTTTTTTCATAGTTTAGTAGGGGGTGAAAGTTTTTTGAGATTACATCAATTTTTGCTGTTGTCAACTTCAAAGTCCTAAGCTGGAACACTTGTGTCCGAGCACTAATTCCTTTCTTTGACCATAAGGATTGTAGCATGTTTTCCCAGTGTTGGGAGAGAAACGAGATAGCGTCTGTACAACGTTGGATCCTTTTTATCAAGGTTGTTTAGGCATGTGTTCCGAAAGAGTTTCCAAAGACGGAGAAATCGCTCCATGAATACTTCACGGATTCTTCGATAATATCGTGAATGATTAGCCAACAAACATCTGTTGAAATGTGGCATGAGCATTACATAACCGAAAGGCATCGCCTATAAGCGTATGTGCCAAAGGACATGTGCGCGTGTGAGAGTTTTTTTCTTGGTCATTACTCCGATATGAAAATTTTGAAAAATACCGAGAAAAACAATCGAGGAACAGAAGTGTTGGGATTAGAGCTTCTACACTTTATACTCTGACAGTTAGTTATTACTGCCAGTTCAAGGTTAGTACTGCCAGTTCTTAGTAGTAACTGCTAGTTTTGTAAATTTAGTACTGTCCAATATATATTAGTTAACTGCTTAAGTGTATGCAATGAGTTTTTAATAATTAGAATAGATCTCATGATCACGTAACGCATTTTGTAAGCCCATTAGGTGTCCTTGGTGTATAAAAGGAACCCGAAATGTCAAGTTAATAGATGCGATCCAGACAAGAAAAGTCATAGGTTATTTAGGCAAAACATATATCTTGTTTATGTGAATCATCATTAATGAAAGTTGTGACAGTTCCTTGTGGATCACTTTACATTGTTCTTCGGTGTATAAAGTAATTAGATTTTCGCTATATTCTTATATAATTACTCAAGGTTTTTATCAAAGTTGTTTAAGATCTATCTAAGACACCTTAAGCTTAACAAGCTAATCTAAGATCTGTAAAAAGGGGATCAACAAGAAGTATTTATTTCCTGCTAGTCTTTCTAGCATTTGATTCATAAAAGGTAAGGGAAAGTATCTTTGTGGGAGAGTGCTATCATTGAGTTACAATAACGATGCAATACTTCGCCAAACCCTATTGATTCTGGTAGCACACTTACCTCATTAACGAATGTGGACAACGGTAATACCACATTTCTTGTACACATTGATAGGATAAAACCCAAGGACTCGCGGCAATATGGAATAAATATATCGGTATCCAAGAGTTTCATGATTCTTTGTTGACAACTACTTGCATGTTAGGTTTTAACCTTCTTGTGTTTTTGGACAACTGTTTCTATCATCCAGAAAGTTTGTATCTTGTGTTTTCCAGAATGAGGGGCAAGTACCATGAATACTGTTGTTTTCCAAGCGAAGGCCTTGCTTTATGTTTTTTTAAGAGGACGATATCAGCTTGTTCTTCTTTTCTTAAAATAGCTGGGATTATATGATAACAAGAATGAAAAGAGGGTTCTTCCTAGAAATACATAGGTCCAGATATCAGGAAGGGGTTGTTAAGGTTTGAAGATCCGTAGGAAGGGTTCTTGATAGATGTTTTGCGATTTAATAATCCGTATTGAGATGAATTTATTTCGAGCGATGATGACTTTGGTGTCAGACTGCAGAATGCAGAGTTTTTCATCAGCAGTCATTGCCATGAATTTATAAATTTCAACAAGATTCTCTTCGAGAAAGGTTCCTTCGATGGAATGAAGAATTTTACTACCTTCATCTAGAAGACTCAAAGTCTTACGTCAAAGCGAATATCTGCGATGACATCGATACTACCAATGTAACATCATTAGCCTAAGGGATGTTTAAATTCAATTGCAGAATCGATAATAAGTGAAACTCGATACGTTCCGAATTCCAACTCCGAAGTTAGAGTTTTTATTTAATTAACTTGAATTACGGCTCTGCCAAGTGTGAAGAAAAGGTAGTCCGCCGAAGGGGGAACTTTACTAGCTTCTTCCATTTCGAAATAACGAAATCAGCAGGAAAGGTAATTACACTTCGCATATTTTTCACTATTCCACACACAGGGTATTGGAATGATTTGAGCGTTCTAGCAGAGCGTTTACCTTTTATGTGGGTAGGTTTAAGACTTTCGAGAGATAATTTGGCATATAGCGAATATGGCATAAGGTTAATGCTAGCCCCAAGGTCGGCTAAGGCATTACAGAGAAAGTTTTGTTGCGCGAGAGCGTTACATGGAATAAGAAAACTAATGGTCTCTGAGTTTAGTGTGGAAACTTTGGAGAGTTGATCATTGCTGCGCGCGAGTTCGTCGCTTCATAAAGTGGCAGGAGATGTGTTTTGATCTTAGGTATTAGTTTGCTTATGAGTTCCTTGAGAAAATTTCCATAATTAGGCATTTCTGGCTAAGACATCTATAAGAGGTACTTGAATTCGAACTGCACAGCGGGGGAAGATGGGGTTCCAAGGAAATTTTGCCCATATTGGAATCGTGGTTTACTCATAGGTTGGAAGTGTACTAGGATAGTAAAGCGAAGGCTTTCCTTAGACTATGAGAGATACAGAATTTTCGGTTAGTATGTTGGGTAAATGGAGTTTCCTTGCGCGAGTGATTTTTGGATTCTTGCGTTTTTGGTGTGGAGGTGGGGTCTTCGTTTCAACATCGCTAATCGAAAGTTGATACACACACACACACACAAATTGGTTGTTGATCATTGAGGATAACGGTAGATTGTAGATGGTCCACTCTTGTAATACATGCTATTGCGTGGGAGATTCGGCAGGGGTTGGAGCGAGAGTGGCGCGATTGAGATCCTTTTAGGATTAATTGGTTTGCGTTGTTTCTAGGAAGAATTCTAGAATGTCGACCAGATTTGCATGTCACAAGTCTTCGAACTTGTTTCAGAATTTTTGAATTAAGCTGATGATTTTTTGGGCAACGTTTCGAGATAAGTTTTGAGATCCATGACAATGATACTGCTTTGACGAAAGCGTTGTTGATTGTTAGAGAGTTTCATGAAATCAGTTGAGAGATTGAGATATTCTAAGATCGTATGACGAAGATTTATTCATCGTCTTGGATCGCGTATATGTCTCGATTGTAACTACTTCGTTCGTTTGAACGCCAATTATCGCGATTTGAGTCTCGGTCGCGATAATCATTGTAAAAACGAGTCTTACGAAAAGTTTGCATGAATTTAGCTTTTCACTCTTCACGAAAAAATAAACTCTAATCACCCCACCTCATAGTGTATACATCTTCATCAACAATCGGGTTTTAGTTTTTTTAGAATGGGTTTGGAGTTCTTTATACTGAGCATCCATTTTCAGGGTCATGGCATCCATTCGGGCCATAATTTTGTCAGTATCGGAATTACTGCTGCCTTCATCGGAAAAGCAACGGTTTGCCTTAAAGAGACTGGTTTTTTGGTTGAGAGAGAGAGCCCCATCGCGCTTGAGTAAGACCTTGTCTTCCAAAAGCTGATAAGCTTGATTTGGTGTTTTATAGAGGAAAATACCACCAGCTATGGCATTCAGAACCTCTTGGGTTATTTCGCTGAAACCATGATAGAAGATTTTAATGAATGGTGTGTGTTGTGTTGTTTTTCTTTTTTTCATGACATTGGAGCGCGCGCGATTATGGCGCCCACTGCAGAGAGAGCGGAGCGCGCTTTCCTTCGCGGTATCTTGCGAAGCCCAAGCATCAGGTAGAGATTCGTTTTCATGTTGAGAGAATGCTCGGATTTCTCTGAGGAGTCGGTCGAAAAAAGCGTGGGGGGAAAGAATCGTACTAATTGAATTAGCGGTTCCGGAGTTCCAATTATCCCCATGTTATTCGCTAATAGTTCCGTCTGGTGAATTCATTCACCATGTTTTTGCTTCCCCAGTAAAAGGATTAAGGGAAACATCATTGCGGACGCTTCCTATTTTGGTATGCTCTTGTATTATTAAACATACGCCCCCCAGAATTTCGAGGAATACGTAAACGTAGTATTTATTATTAAATGGTTCAGAACAAACCATCGAAATGATTTCCTTTTGACGATGATCAAATGGTTACCTTTGAAAGCAAATTCTTAGCAGTATATTCAAGAAATGGATTGCGGAACCGGGAGTCCCAGAGCAACAACACGGGGGGGGGGTTTCCGGGTTCACACCCACATGGTTCATCATCTATTGGAAACGAATTTTCAATCTATTATCAAGAAAGTGATGGAAGTGGTTGATGTTGAGAATTGGCGGATAGACAATTCTCGGGTTTTTAGGTGGATTGTTTCTTTGATCGAATGGAACTCTTCTGTTTCATCGACGACGTCTTCGATTCAGAATACGTTCAGGTTCAGTAACGGTTCAACAAAGTTCAAAATGGAAGCACTTGTAGAGAATCCAAAAGGAGCAATGTTTTGGTCAGTATTGCGCAGAAAACTGTACGGCACTTTTTTGAAAATAAGGGGGAGTTGATAGTAATTTTCCAGAGTTTGACTACGAGCAGCTAAGAAATCCCCGCAGCGGCGCACAACAACTTTGAGATGTGTTTTCAAAAGCTCTTAAATTTTATAAAGACTGAAAATACCGATTCGCTATGAGGGAAACATCACGGGTAAAAGTATAACCCATGGTATGTAAATAATCTTTTTAGTAAGAACCAGGGTCGTTACACAGGATATAGAGTAAGTTTTCAAATAGATCAGCAAGATAATAACTTTTGAACTATATTGAAAGTAACTTTGTTTTTACGCAGTGATATCCAGATAATCAATACGCCGTATCCATGGGGTTTGGATACGCCGTATAGACAGTCTGGGAAGACTAACTAGATAAAAATTGAAAATACATTTCGGGTTGTCTCCCGGCAAGCACTTTTGTTTACAGAAAAGTCTTTAATTTAGACTTGCCCCAATTTAATCCCATCCTTATAAAACAATTTGGGGTCGAATAGGATGCCAAATGGCACATACAAATTCTTGATTAGGAAAATGAATGACATCCCTTTGTTAAGATAATTACAAGTCATGATATTAAAATTTAATTCCTTGATAAAAATTCCAGTTTTGAAAAATTTATTAGATGTATCATGACTTGTTTTCAAAAGATTATTTGACCCATGTGCAAAGGCACCAACATCGGTATTTATTACATCAGGTAATGGTTTGACAGATAAATCCCCCGAAGAGTGTTTAATATCGATTTTATCATCATCATTATCCTCATCCGATTTTAATTCATCGGGATAAATTACGTTAAAAGGAATTAAATCATTAAAGCATAAGACGTTTTGTTCTTCTTTATCACATTCGGACAGTGATGTTTCACTTTTCAAATCAAATTCATCGATATGTTGAGGACTTAAAACAGGTTCAGTTGAGAAATCTGATTTAGACGTTTCAGCATCATTGTAAACAATGGCTGGAAATTCATTTTTAAAATCTTTAAAGTAGTCTAAATCATACAATTTAGATGTTTGAGCATCATTGTAAACAATGGCTGGAAATTCATTCTCAAGATCATTAAAGAAGTCTAAATCATCAAAACAACTGAATGTAGGCTCGGGTGATGGAAGCAAAGGCATATTGACTTTATCATTATCATTTTCTGAGTCCTTTTTAAAATTGTTGACATAAATTATTTTGTAAGAAAATGTTTTTTTGTCGAAAATTACCGTGCAATCTTCATCGTTGGATTCGTCAAACGATATTCTAAACTCAATTTTATCGTTGTTAAGAGAACTTACCGTAGGCTCACACGAGAGTGCTGCTTCAGATGTTAATGTGTCGTTAAAGACTATAGCTGGGAATTCAGTTCAACATATCCGAGATCGTAAACGTCTTCAATATCCCAGATCTTACCATTCGTAGTAGTTTCCTAGCTATACACCTTACCACGCCTACGAGCTTTTTCTTCCTCAAGCCTGATATACTCCTCCATAGTAATGTTGGGGTTGTCCATTGTGACCTGTAATAAATTTGCTAGGAAAGAAAACTGTCAAATAGCTTAATACGCCTTATTCAGTGAACTGAATACGCCGTATTGATGATAGAGTCGAATACGCTGTATTGGTTTCAAAAAAATTTATACGCCGTATCCAATAAATTGAATACGCCGTATTGGTTTGAAAAAAAATTTACAGCGTACTTTCAATAATACAGAAAACATACAAACACAATATGCAAAATATACAATGCAGAAAACAAACACACAAATATGCAAATTAATCTAAACTAAACTAAAAAAATCTAAAACGCTAATAAAAACAAGAACTAAACAACTATACTCCCCGGCAACAGCGCCAAAAACTTGATGTGTCGTTGTGCAGGTGTTATTTTAGGTATAAAGTTTTACTATTTATTTTATGCCGACTATACCTAAAAACAACACTTTAATGGGCAGTGTACCTGGTCAAGATGTAGCTTCGTTGGTAAGTAGGGTGTCGATCACTAAGGGCAAGAGCGTTAATTCCTAATTCTATCAGTATTTTAGTTATCTAAGTTAAACCTACAAGTAATGCAAAAGGGGGGTTTCAACCTAAGAGACTGGCACAGTTTTGTGTATCTAACCTAAGGTTTTGATGACAAGTAAAGCAATAAACACGCACAAGAAGACAAACAAACGATAGAGAATTAGAGCATCCACATAAAGTAAGCTTATGTTATTTATAATCTATCTTAGGATGATTAATAATGGTGTTGTTGCTAAACCCTAGCTCATCGAGACTTTACCCACTTACTGCTTAACGACTCTTTATATACTGGTAGTCCACTGTCTGAGTCCTTACAAATGGAATAAAAACGTACTCGTTGATACCAAGGTCACTTTATGGCTCAACTAAGCTCACTAAACTAAAGGCAAGGATATGTTAATATTCGTGATCCTATGATTCTAGATATATAAATTGCAATATGGAGAGCTATCCCGGACTCTTAGCCTACGCCCAAACAACACTGATGTGACAATCCATCAATTTCAGGTCGTTATTTTATTCTCGAGTATTAAATATATTTTTCAATTTTATGTTGAGATATGA
>BQNB010175884.1:0-13115 GCA_026074375.1 Tanacetum coccineum
AAATTCGCACTTTTTTTACAAAACTTTTTTTAAACATTTTGTACTTTTTAAAAACTAAGATTTTAAAATATACAAAATTTTTAAACTTTTTTTTACAAAACTAAGATTTAAAATTTTTCCACGAATAATAACGTAGAAAATTAAATTTTTTAAAATTTAAAAAGTACGAAAAAAATTTTAATTTTTTTTTATAAAATTAAGATTTTTAAAAGTGCGGATTTTTTTTTAAAAAAATTGTAAAAAAATCTTAAATATTTTTACGAATATGTAAAAAAGTTATTTTTTTAAACAAAGTTAAAAAGCAAACAAAAACTAAAAAAATATTTTTTTTAAAACAAAGGTTCACGATACATCCCTGTGGCAGCAAAAACAATACCCTCCTTTTAGACCCTCGTTAATAATTAAAGGAAAAAAATTGCACCGTTAGTCCAAGGGATGTATCGTGTCTCAAAACATTGACGGAGGGATGTGTTTTGGGCATATTTTTAACGAGGGATGTGAGACAGTTTTTTGAGAAACCGTTGGGATGATTTTTGCACTTCCCTCATATATAAATCATACGGAGTTAAATGAAACATATAATTTCCCATATTTTTTTAATGAGGAATGTGTAGATCACACTATTTTTACAACAAATATTCCACACCCCACTGTGGATATGATTAGGAGGGTAAAAATTAAGAAAGAGAGAAAATTGCATGTAACTATTGGTACATCTCACATGATACATGTGGGAGTGGATGTTTGTTTGTAAAAATGGTATGAGCCTAGCATTGCTCTTTTTTTATAACTTTATAAAATAAACAAATACCCCCTTAGACTTTATACCTTCTAGACTTCATACTTTAAAGATATAACATATATAAAATATATTTAAAGTTTATATAAGAATATCGGAAAAAACATATTAAACTCTCACATTGTGTACAACATGATAGTAATAGATAAATTTAAACATCAACATCAACACTCATATGAGTTAAACGAAGTTAAATCTTTCATCTAACAAAATTCTTACAAAATATTAATCAATGTTTTAAAAAATAATTTTTTAATTGACCCAGTCGAGCCACTGGGTCACGGTTCAACCGGATTTTAAGGCATATATTAGAAAATGTTAGTTTTTTTATGATCATAAAATTTCCTTTCTTTAGTTGTTCGTGAGACCACAGGAGTGCGTGGGCAACCAAGGGTGGTACTCGTTGCATTCTTCTCAACAACTTGGTAGGCAACATGACCCCAATAACAAGGGTGATATTTCTAAGGTGAACAACTCCTATCCCTTCACCAACACCGCTATGAAGATAATCAAGTCCACAAGCGACACCAAGACATATTCGAAGATGTTTCTCCCATGTGAGTTCTGGGGATGCGAGATGGTTGTCAAGGCTTCGATTATCCTCATGCTTATAAACAATAATTTTCTCGCCACCTTCGTTAGAAAATCCAACGAGAGTGACGAGGTTATCGTATTTGCATCTAGCAAGCATGACAATCTTCTTCAATAACTCATTTTGTCCTTGTCTGCTCTAGCTATTAGAATCTAACCACTTTACAGCGACCATGGTACTAGAGGGCTAGAGTTGACCTTTATAGACCGCTCTGAATCCACCGCACCAAATGTAATATTCCTTGTAGAAGTTGTTAGTGTCTGATATGATGTCATCTAATGGAAGTTTCAGTTCGTTTAGTTCTGTAAATTTAGACATTATATCAGATCTTTGCTTTTGTTTTGAAGGCGCGTATTTAGCAATTGAAGTATGAAATATAGGGACAACTTATTTTGTTAGGGTGAACTCATGTTACGCGACTTAGTTGACTGGTTGCTTTTGAATTCAATAAAGAGTATTTCGAATAAAGAAAGGAATGGGTCAAGCTAGTGGGATAGTGGGTTGTTAGTTTACCAGTTCCTTAGGGCTTAACGTTTTTTTTGTTATCTCCTATTTTCTTGTTAATTAGTTGTGTTCTTTTTAGTATTTAAGCCTTTGTTGGACTTTCAATGAAATTATCACTTTCCAGAGTTTACTTGATATACTAGTGATATCTTTTATCATTTGGTATCAGAGCGAATTGCGATCACCAATAAGAGAGAATGAGTAACAAGAAGATGAAAGTCCTCGTGTTCGACGACCATTACGAACACTGGAGCAAGATGATGGAGAACCTGTTGCGTGCAAAACAATTATGGGTACTGATTGATCCTGGAATCATCGAGCCAACAGTCGGTGTTGCTCAGAGCGATGCTCAGTAAAAGAGAATGGAGGAGCTGAGAACTAAAGATATGCAGGTCAAGCATTACCTTTATCAAGCAATCGACAGAACCACCTTTGAGCAAATTCTCGACAGAGGATCATCAAAGGCTATCTGGGATTCACTGAAGAGACGTTATTGATGCGTATTAATTGTTTAATTAAAATTTAAGTTTTAAATTTATAAAACTCGATTACCTATGGTCTACAACGCACTAACGGGCAGAGAACTCGGTCGTGTGTAGTGCATGATTGGTAAATCCGAGGTCGTCCCAAGAGCTAAGTGTTTTAGTTTATATTTGAATATGCCACAGGTAAAAAGGTTTTGAAATTGAATTAACAAGATTAAAGCAATTAAAATGCGAAATTGAAAGATAAGAATTAATTAGGGAGAAAATGTACTATCCTTATTACTCCTTTGCTACAGTTAAGATAGTGTTTCCTATTGCAATGTCTACTTATCGCTTATGGTGGTTCTAATATCAACAAACTCGAATTGGCATCGAAAACCTGTCAAATACACCCTATGATATCAAATCCCCGTTGATCACGAAGGCAGAGTATCCATGCAATAGTGATTAACCCCAACTATCCTAAAGAGCTGTCTTAATGCCGATAATCCCACTTCTCGACTATAAACCATCCAGGAAGAGTTTCCCGAATTTTATAAGCGTCTAACTTATTGCAGGCGATGATATGAACAATTCCTACACTAAGGACAAATGGCAACCTATCCTTAGTACCCTGTTAACCCTTAATTCAACCGGTAAGCCTAATATAAAGCCTAACATGTACTACACTACCCTCAATACTACCAAAACTTAGGGATCATGCAACAGGCAAAAAGGATATCCAAAAAGCGATAATTTAACAAAAAAAAATCATCAAAACCATAGCAAAATCATAACAAGGCTAACACTTAAGGTGCTTAGCCACTCATACTACAGATGATATAAGAAATAATGAAAGAAATCAATGATTGAATAAACATTATGTTCTTACAAGGTCTATGTCGAATGATTAATACAAGAAATTAGTAAAAGTGATTTCTCCCTTGGATTAATAATGAAAAGAGCTGAATTCTTCTTTCTCCTAGAGCCCTAGTTGATCCTTTGAACTCCTCTCTGAATGAATGATACGAATGAGCAGGTTATAGGGCCCTATTTATAATTTTCGACGAAACTACGATGTAGTTAAGGGTATAAACTACGTCGTAGCTATGCTGATGCCAAGTTTCCTTTAAGTGGCTAAAAGTAACTATGACATAGTTGAAGTGGTCAACGACACCGTAGTAGTGACTAGGCTTGCGTGCCTTTGATGAGTCATTGCAACTACGACGTAGTTCCAACGGGGCAACAACGTCGTAGTTTCTTTTAAGCTTGCATGGTTCATAGTTTGAACTACGGCATAGTTTATTATGGCAACTACGCCCTAGTTGTGTCTTAGAACCAACATTCCATTAGTCCATTTCCCATGTCTTTCCGTTCCAAGGATCGTAATTTATTGTAGATGAAATATAATAATGGGCTAGTATCGGTGATATAGATGTAAACTTCTACATTTTGATGAAGCAAACACATACTAGCCTAACCTTTAAGGAAGTGGTTGGTTTATAAAGTACCAACTTAAAGTCTTCCATAATCATTGGATGAAATAAGTTGGTTTTTATTTGATAACAATTACTAAATATAATAAGACATTGCTACAGAAGCGTTAAATGAAATACTACAATTTTTTTACATACATAATAACACTTCGGTATCATGTAACAATGATACACATCCCCCTACTTGAGATAAGTAGTATCGAAAGTAATAGTGATCCGGGGGTCTTTAATGATAGGCCTTCCATATAAGCGTGATTCCCGAACCCATTCATCCGAACCATGGATTCAAGCATCCATTAACTCCTCAATGGTAAATTTATAGAATACAGGGTAGGCTAAGGTGTAATGGTGAAATGAAACATATACAAATCGGGTTTATGACAAGGAATGGCTCATCAGGTTGTTCTACGGGTATCTTGCACTAAAAATGAGTGCAACAGAGGGTTTTAACACGGGAGGTCGACAAGTCGGTGTAACCAGTAAGCCTGATATAAAGCCTAACAGGTACTACACTACCCCACAAATACTACCAAAACTCGGGGATCATGCAACAGGCAATAAGGATATCCAAAAAGCGATAATTTAACAGGAAAAAAATTTCAAAACAATAGCAAAATCATAACAAGGCTAACACTTAAGGTGCTTAGCCACTCATACTATAGATGATATAAGAAATAATGAAAGAAATCAATGATTTAATAAACATTATGTTCTTACAAGGTCTATGTCGAATGATTTTTTTTTGGTAAAGGGGAGCATTCCCCGGTAAAATATATTACACCAAAAAAACAGTTACGTACACTGGAATGTGACTGAGTGCCACATTTACCTCAAGCATAATAGCTTGAACAGCCACTAGCGGTTTGGGACATGCCCCAAATTTACAAACATAAGAAATACTCTAACAATACATCCTATAGGGAAGAACCATTTTAAAATACAAAGAGCAATAAAATCTTGTCTCTTCGAACCCGAACCAAAGCCATCAGAACGCTTTCTATCCATCTAAATTACGAAGGGGAGGACTCATAAGCGAGTTAGGCAGCTTCCACACATCACACAATAAATTAGTAAAAGTGATTTCTCCCTTGGATTAATGATGAAAAGAGCCGAATTCTTCTTTCTCCTGGAGCCCTAGTTGATCCCTTGAACTCCTCTCAGAATGAATGATATGAATGAGCAGGATATGGGGCCCTATTTATATTTTTTGACGAAACTACGATGTAGTTGAGGGTATAAACTACACCGTAGTTATGCTGATGCATAGTTTCCTTTAAGTGGTTAAAAGTAACTACATCATAGTTGAAGTGTCCAACTACGACGTAGTTGTGACTAGACTCGCGTGCCTTTGATGAGTCATTGCAACTACGAAGTAATTCCAACGGGGCAACTATGCCGTAGTTTCTTCTAAGCTTGCATGGTTCATAGTTTGAACTACGGCGTAGTTTATTGTGGCAACTACGTCGTAGTTGTGTCTTGGAACCAACATTTCATTAGTCCATGATGTGTGCTAAAACACACATCATTTATAACCCAAAAAACACTATAAATCAGACTAAAAATACTAAAATGTGCTTAATTATATTGCAAATATAGTTGTTTGGTATTTTTTATGTCTTGCAGGTAAAACGGATTGAAAACGGAGCAAAAACGGGTATTTGCGGGTTCGTTTCAATCAAGAGTGCTTAATATTCGATATCAAAACGAAGTCGTTAATATTTCCCGAGCATGCCATTGAAAAGACCATGAAAAAAAATCGAGTTTAATGGTGCCTTCATATTTTATCGGGCCGGCCTGACACCATTTATATGGGTCGGACCGACCCATATTTATATAGAGTTAACAAATTGCTGCTGCTACCATTTTTGCGAACTAAATGATCTCAGCCCAGAAATGGTTCAGCCAATCACTACAAGAAATAGACTCGGCCCAGATTTATAAGGTGATGTTGTTTTGAGCTCTCGATCTAGATTGTCATGGCCCATCAATCGAATGAAAGAAAAAGGCCCAATCATTTTCATTGCTTAGACTGGACGCAGCCAAAAGTTATAAAAAAGGGTGGGACGCAGTAGACAGGAGAGATCTTATCTTCATTTTTTTACACTTTCCTTTTTGTCTTTTAATTTTCTTTTCATTCGATTAGTTTAGAGTAGATAGATATTAGATAGGAGTAATAGAGCAGACGCATTTGTTGACTTTCACATCATATCCTTTATCTATTTTTTTAATTCTCTATTTTATTTTTTATTTTTTTTATTTTTTTCGTGAGTAGAATTAGATAAGAAAAGGAGGCAGATCTGACGAGTGGGGATCTTCCATATCTTATATTTTCCAGATCTCGTTTGTTGTTTTTGGTTACTGTTTGTTTTAATATTTTTCCACAAACGACACATCTAATATCGATTATTATCAAATTCTTTGAATAAGATTTAATATTTGTAGATGTGTTCGTTTTTTATATTAGATGGGTCAAAAGATAGAGTTAATGTTCGATTATATATTTTTTTCTTTTCTTTCGTCCTTTTTAGATAGATAGAAATAGCAACAAACATCATAGAAATTAAAAAACAATTTTGGTTCGAATTGGTATTTTGGGTTAGTAGCATTAGATTATGGCGTTATGGATTGGGATTTGGATTAGTTTGGTTTTATTTCGCACTTTGGAGTATGTGTTCATATGTATTATCTCTGGGTCACGCCGAGCTAATTTCGGGTTTCATCTTCTGGGTTTACCAATCTTTTCTTATCTCTTTTATTTTCTTTATTTTATGCTTCTCACCATTTTAGCCTAGAGTCATTATTATTGTTGCTTTAGTTGTTATCCGTAGCGTAGTTATGCTTATTATTAATAGATTGTTTCCATGTTACGCGAGTAGTTTTAGTATGCTTGTTAAGTGACCGTGAATAGTGAGTTAAGTGTGGATTAAAAAGTAAATTGTTGATTAATAATTTTTGGATTATTTAATTTCTCATATTTTGAACTATTCACACGAAGGCAAAGCCCGGAGAAATAATCAAACATCAAATCTAGTAATTAATACTTTTATAAGATATCGTTTTCAAAATAGACCAACGTCGTGAGAAAATAATATTTTTACGGGTGTTAATTCGTCATCATTTAAAGTAATTTGTACCAAAATAAAGGCTTGTTTTCAATATAACACCATACGTTTGTGAGAAAAAACGGTTTTTAAACGGGTACCAATTCTTTATTATCTTTTTATTTCACAATTAATTTTCGATTCACATCACTTGACAAGCATATCCGTTTTAGTTATTTTTTTAGTTTTATTATTGCTTATTATTTTTATATTAGTATTAAAACCAAAACCAAAAACTAAAAGATATTCAAGCATAAAACAATAAACATTAACGTAAATCTCTATTCAATTCTCGTTGGGATACGACTCCGGAAGTTTTAATTATTACTTTTTCTAAAGTGATTCTTATTTCTAACGGGATACTTGATATTATATACATACGGCTAGTACGTATTTATACATATCAAAAAATTGCGCCGGTTGCCGGGGAGATTGTAACGATTTTTATAACGTTGTGTTCGAGTTAGTGCCTTGAAGATCTTTCCTTACGGAAAGTTTATTTTCGTAGTATCTTTATATATCAAAAAATTCATATTATATAAATTAATATATATATATATATATAAATAATATATATATATATATATATATAGATATAGAGAGAGAAGAAATAGAGAGAATAGATCCGTGAGAAGTAAATTAAAATAAGAAGTGGTGAGAAGTGACTTAAACCAAGACATTTGAGATGCAACGGCTTTTGCAATTAATGCAATTTATTTCATCAAGTTGCACATTTTGAGTTTCGATCATTAATTTGATGTGTAGATGGTGCAAATTAATTTCATGATTTTGGCACCTGTATAGGAACAGAAAACAAAGAGAAATCCATGAAATGCATCTAATATGCTTTAAAATATGCATCTAAATAAAAAGCTAAAAAACACATTATGTAATGCATCTAAGATTATAAGATGCATCTCTAATTTAATGTCGTGCATTTCTCGAATATGCGGTAATAGTTACCTCTTAACCTTCTTATTTTAAGAAAACTCTCATTGATCATAACTATATATATATTATATATAATATATATATAATATATATATATAGTATATATATTATATATTATATATATTAAATAATTTTCTTTTATTTTCTTTATAAAAATCCAAAATAAAATATTCTCCTTTATCATCTCATATTTCCATTAAAATTCTTAACTTTATTATCCTCTTCATATCCTTTAATTCTTCACCATGTCATTGTCGTATACCATTTTGGTTGCTCGTGTTGTGGAGGTCCGTTTAATGGTGGAAACTGTCCTGCTGTAGCAGTGTAGGATTCGAAAATGAGTTTGTCTATAACCCAAATCCTTATTCTTATAATGATACTCCTAACTTCTTCAACCAACCTCCACAGCACCAATACGAGACATACTCGTGTGAGTTTTGTGGAGGGAACCCTCACCCGAGTTTTGATTGTCAAACAGGGTACGCGCCCGTCTTTGATCAGGGTCCCTATTACAATCAAGACTTTGATTTTAACCAACCTTCATTCTATTCTCCGAGTCAGCCACAACAGTTCGACTGTTGTGAGTTCTGTGGAGGTCCACATTATAGTAATGATTGCCAAAGCAGGGAACATGCCCTTAGCTATGATCAGGTCCTTGATACAATCAGAATCTTAGTGAATGACCAATCCTCCATTGAAGCTCGTTGCTAATCTTTCGTTCAACAGCAACAAACAGTTCGATAGTTGTGAGGTATGGGAGGTCCTCAATTATAGCAATATTGTCAACTAGGACCAAGCTTTCTAATGAGCCTTCTTCTAGTAACATTAGACTTTCCTTGTTTGACCAACTCCACAGTACAAATTGACCAGTCACCCTCATGATTGATTTTAGATAGTCTTATGCGTACATGCAGGGAAAATAACCGTATTTTAGAGGAGATGCTTAGAACTCAAATGCCCAATTCCCCTGTTGTTCTAAATGAACCTGAGGGGAGTGACGATTACACAGAGGTGACTTATGACAAGGAGCAATGTTTAAGTGATCATTATACCGCTCCTATCACACCTCCTGCATACACACCATCCATACCGTTCTTAGCTACCATGGAGCCATAGACACCCTCTAATGGTGTATGAGGTTATTAGCACTTACTTCCCGGATCTAGGGAAACTGAGAGACGAATTCATAAAGTCTAGTATTGATGATTTTGTCCCAATCCCAAGGGAGTCTGAGGTGACATCTGATAGTGTTTTAGAGTTTGATATGCCTGCTACTACACCTTTGCCCCCTACTGATAATGGGGAAGCAGATTTTGATATCAATTCACCTTTAGGAGAATATGTAGTCGACTTTTTAATGAAAAACGAGGATGTAGCTGGCTTGCCTAGGCATTTGGTTAAGTATCTTTTTTAATCATATTACTCAAAATCCGAGTTTAAAAACCAAAGGAAAGTCAGATGAGCCTTAGTTGAAGATGTACAAAACTAGATCTTTATATGATGCTGACCATTCACCAAACAAACCATCTCTTGATTTTAATGAAGATTTGTTTACTTATGTAATGAAATCTGCTTTTTGATGAGGAGTTTTGAGGACATTAGTAGTCTTGAACCCTCCTGAGTTGACTCTATTATTTGATGAGCCCACTTGCTAAGTCACACCACCTTACCATGGACTGATGTTTTTGGGAGATGCATTGTAAATATCGAACTTACTTTTAGGAGAGGCAAATTTAGGACAACCCACTCAGACGGGGGATATGGGACTATTGAGAACCTTTAAATCCTATAGAGACATAGAAACACTATAACGTTTACTAGCTTATGACCCAGTCGCCAGTCCAAGAGTGTTTGATGATCCTTTCGTAATTCTGATTCGATGTCTAGATCAATGAGACTATGACCTTATTTCGGAGGAGCTCACTCGGTTGAGATCAATTGGCCTTCGACGATTCAATTCCAACTGACATTGTATGCTAATTCATTTGGTTTAATTCTTGTTATTCACTTCAATTTGGTTTGTGCTAAGTTACATAACAAAATATATGTTGTTCATATATTCAACAGTTAGATCTTGAAAAACCGTCGAAGAAGATACTCGTCGAAATGGTGGACGCGGCGGAAACTCATCAGAAAGGTAGACGCGGAGTTTCTTTGTTCAAGTGTGAGTGTTTTCTACTATTACACACTCATTTTAATATGTATTTATGTTTTTTCTTGGTGTCTATTTGATTTTTGTGATGACAAAAGGAACATGAAATGAAGAAATATGGGTGAGAGAATAAGAGATGAAGAAGCATGAGGAAAAGCAATAAAGATTTGTTTTTTATGAGAGAGAAAATGTCAGTTTATAACTGAGTATATATTTTGATCGGGTACCCCTATTGGTACCCTCTGGCTCACTGCATAGTGTCAAAAGGTACAAAAGATTCATTTTGTACCCTCTTTTTATAGTGCAACGCAGTTTTTTATCAGTTTCTGTTTCGTAATTTTTGACAGTTTCATGCTTTTGACCTGTTAAACTTTATATTTTTCGTTTCGTTTTTTCCGTGTCACAGTTTTATAACATATACAAAATTATAAAAATACAAAAAAAATAAAATACAAAAAAAAACCGCAAAAAAACCAGAGGGTACAAATTGTATTTTAGGGGGATCAATTTTAGAGAGACACCAGCGATTAGTAAGTTACTTTAATACCCATAAACATAAAAAAAAAATTTGTATTTTTAATAATTGAGAAAGACACATGGCTTATTGCTATTGGTCAATTGTATTCTACTTTAAGGTGTTCACCACTTGAACACAATTATATATATATATATATATATATATATATATATATATATATATATATATATATATATATATATATGATAAAAATTAAATAAAAAGACAAATATTCATGAGAAGAATAAAAAAGAAATTTAAAAAAAAAAAAATCAAAAAATTCTGAAAAAATTCCACAAGATCGTGTATGTTAGTGCATGAAAAAGTTGTGAAGAAAGTTTTTTTTAAAAGTGAATATTTTTGCCGAAAAAAAATTATGAAAAAAACGTTTGTGCATTAAATCGCTTTTTTGTGCATCAAAAATTCGTTTTTGTACTCAACTTCTATTGACTTTTTGCATCAAAATTTTATTGCGCATCAAACTATAACAAGTTGAAAATTTTGTGCATCAAAATTTTTTTGTGCATCAAATTTTATTTTTTTGTGCATTAAAAAAACGTATGAAAACTCAAAATTAGAAAAACTTCTTTTACAAAAGTTTTATGCACCAACATACCTGATTTTGTGAAATTTTTTGAGAAATTTTTTTAAAAAGTTTTCTTTTTATCCTTCTCACGGATATTTGTCTTTTTATTTTAACATTCCTATATATATATATATATATATATATATATATATATATATATATATATATATATATATAGTAGGGATCCAGTGAGAAGTAAATTAAAATAAGAAGTGGTGAGAAGTGACTAAAATCACATATTTGAGATGCAACGACTTGCATTAGATGTATTTCTATTCATTTAGATGCACAATTTTGAGTTTCAAACGTTAACTTGATGTGTAGATGGTGCAAATTAATTTTGATGATTTCGGCACATGCAGAGGAACAAAAAAATAAAATGCATCTAATATACATATATGCATCTAATTAAAAGCTAGAAAACACATTATGATTCGTTATAATGCATCTAAGATTATAGAGATACATCTAATTTAAGTCAGTGCATCTCTAATATGCGGTTATAGTTACTTCTTATCCTTTTTATTTAAAGAAAACTTCTTATTTGATCCTATATATATATATATATATATATATATATATATAAACCAAATCCTAACCCAAAACGGACCCCTAAAAGTACTTGTGTAGTTGTGTACTTGCATTCCAGATAAAAATAAACACACAACCAAAGAAACCTTAGATAAAAAGGCCATATGTGTTAGATAAAAACCATATCCTATCATTGTCGGTCATAAGGGTTTCAAAGTTAAAGGCCATCTGCGTTAGATAAAAAGTCAAAATAACATATATGCAAGTCAACGCAAATTACAAGGATGATCCGTGTAATTTACTCTTTTTTAATCAACGGGTTGACAATACTAGTCCGTGTTAACATAGTTCAAGAAGTATGAGAACAAGATTAATGATGATAAAGTTTAAATTGAGTACTTTCAAACATGAGTGTAAGGATTGTGTTACACGAACAAAAAAATAGCAATATAAATATGTATCGGTATGTTGAAATTAACTAAATTACGTATCTTTTTCTATTTTGTTGCTTATTTTTTATAGCTTCTCAATTTTCAATGTTGGTTCACAATATAAAATAAACGTGACCATGACCCTCACTCCCTCCTACCCTCCCTATCTATATACTTTTTAGTGAAACGTGTCTTTTTTGTGTTAACTTTTTGTGTAACGTGACTATTTGTAAGAATACAAGACTCGCCTATTCATTTACCCAACGCCTCATGCACGTGAGACCACGAATGTTCAGTTCAATCAGGCCCGTCTTATTGATTTTAGGGGCTCTGTGTCATAATTACATTCGAGGCCCTTTAAATTAAAAAACAATTAAAATGAGCAAAAAACGTGTAAGTATCGCAAAATTTTGTAAAAGTTGTAAAGGTAAAAGTCGAAAAATACCCACAAACTTTCAAAAATGTTCCGACATCACCAACGAACTAAATTTCGTCTTACCCACACCAACAAACTTGTTTGTTATGTGTTAATATTACCAAGATAACCGGCTAAATTTCCATGTTATTATTTTAATTAATTTATTATTTCCACATCAATAATAAAATTGATTATTTTTATTAATTTCCACATCACCCTCCATCATTTCTTCTTCATTACCACCACCATTTTTGTTCTATCATCCTTTCTATCTTCCCCACCACCAATGGCCACCCAACTAATACAAAACAACATTATCCACGATCACACCACTCACCATTACATCTCTTCCCATCAATCACCATGACACCCCACTAGTTGCAAATTGTTTCAATATTTCTATTTGGGAATGTGTAACAATTATAATTGACATAGTGAAACATGAACGTGGCAGATAGTATTTTTTTAATTAAAATTATTATTTAATATATTATTTAAAATGATGCAAGAGATCAATTGATAAATACAGTGGTCTTTTACTTTACTCGTATCTTTATGGCGGCCATGCATGAA